>CANXYC010185094.1:0-87044 GCA_948193065.1 Aleurites moluccanus
CCCCCTAAAGTCTTTAAAAAATATATATGTTGAGAAATAGGCTATATAAACAAGAGTGAAAGCGATCAAGCAGAACAGTAAGATAAAGAACACAAGAATTAACGAGGTTCGGCAATATGCCTACGTCCTCGGGAGCAGAGCAGCTGAAGTTTTATTATTCAGAGAGATAAAAAAACGCTAGGGTTACAAATACAATATATATATATATATATATATATATATATATATATATATATAACCCATGGTACATTTACATAATTACCCTGTACCATACCGCGGGGGCGTTGCCCCCGCACCCCCAACCCACTAATTGAACCCGCACATGACTAAGATATCCCTCTATCCCTTTGTTTCGGTATGAGCCATATACAACATTTTGTAAAAAATTTAAAAAGTTATAATATTAAAGCATTCGTTGTAAAAAATTCAATAACATATTTTTTATATGAAATAAAAACTAAATGGATTCAAAAAATATAATATAAATATGTTAAATTTATACCATTAAAATTTAATGGTTTAGATTTAACACACTTCTAATATATGTTTTTAGATCTATTTGATTTTTGTTTCATACAAAAATATATATCATTGAATTTCTTATAACGAATACTATAATATTATGATTTTTAAAAATTTTTACATATTTTTTTTTTACTCTAAAAAACCTACACAACAAAGACTAATGTGTCTTTAGCAAATCAGCCCCTTCAACCCACTCTCGACTATTCCCACAATTCAATTTCATTATATTCATCTTTACTTGGCCATAAATGTTCTCTCCCATGAAAATCTTCCTTGTCCTCAAAGAAGTCAGGACACTGAGATTGTAAGGATTTACAAAAGGGAGAGAGGAGATCCTTGGCATTAGGATGGTCCAACTCAACCGACTCCCACCATTCCATTGTACATATCTCGATTGTTTGAAGAGAAGTGAGAGCAATTGGTTGGCCATTATTGTCCATCAACACAAGAGAAAGGGGCATCTTCTTTAGCTGCTCACAAAAATGTATCTTGATATGTTGTAGAGAATTGCAAATCATTTTCCCCCTACAAATGCTCTTCAGTTCTCCTAAACATTCTAATTCAAAGGATTTTAGTTTTGGGAGAGTGAATTGAATATTGACATTGCTTTCATGGCTTTCTTCTTCTTCTTGTGTTCCTATCAGCTCTATCATATTTCGACACAAACCAACATGAATGCTTTCAAGGTTTTGAAGATTCGACAACAATTCAGGAGGGAACAACTTCTTCATACTTGAGCATCCTCGTATATCAAATTCTTTAAGAAGGGAAAAGGTAGCATGAGTTGGTGATAATGTTGCTTCTCTACTAAAGAGGAATTCTAAGTCCTCCAAATACCCAATTCTAATATTCTCAAGGCTTTGAAATATACAAGGGGAGGAGGACAAGGAAAACAAACATTCCATCCCATCACAAAAAGCAATTTGCAAGGACTTGAGTTCAGTTGCATTTTTCAAGCATAAACCGTTTGTTTTGACGTCACATTTATAAAACTTCAATTCTTGGACGTCTTTTGGAAGAAATAAGACATTTTTCACTTCAAAGCAATATTCAAAATGTACAACTTTCCTATATAGTGGCAAAGAATTATAATTTAATCCTAGCACAAGATGGTATTGGCTTAGATTGGAAGAAGTTATTGATGCGTTGTATGTGTTGAACTCACCAACATCATCAAAAGGACATACCAAAGTTTCCAACCTTCTCAATGATGCTACTTCCTCTGCTTTGACTGAGAACCCCCAGCCAAGTTTAAGGAATTGCAATTTGGATAATTGTGGTAATGTCCCAGGTTGTAACTCTTTTATTTTTGTTTTTTGAAGATCCAAATACTTGAGATTGGATAATAATTCTATGCCTTGAGGCACTTCTTTAATACCACTTTCATGGAGATACAACCTCTTCAAAGCCTTAAGAGCTGCTAATGAAGGTAAGTGGCTTAGATACTCACAACGACAGAGCAACAGTGCACTTAGATTCACCAAGTAAGAGATGGAATTTGGCAATTCTAAAATCTTTGTAAAAGAAAGATCAAGCAACTTTAGCCCATCCAATTGCTCAAAAAAAGAAGCAGAAATTGATCTGACTCTCTTATTTCCACATAAAATTAAGGTAGAAAGGTTGGGACACCTTGGTGAGTAATCAGAAGGAATCTCCTCAATATCGTTATACATTAGTGAACATCTCACTAGATCTTCTGTCCATTCTTCCTTATTTGGCATTTGTCTTAACTGTTTACCGGCTTTAACCATGACTCGTATATTCAATTTCATTATTTGGATAGCCATATCCCTTACCAAGTCATGCATCTTCACATGTCTTTGTCCCCAACTGCAGCCAACACATTCCAACAAGCAAACTTTTTTAAGTCTATTTAGAATGAGATGGCCTCTATCCAATTCTGCTTGCCTACTCTCCATTTCTTCTATTATTCCTTCAACAATCAAATACTCTATCAACTCCTCTCTATTTATTTGATGATCTTCAGGATATAATGCACAGTATAGGAAGCATTATTGTAATGCTGAATCAATCAAACGATTATAACTGCATTTCAATACTTGAAATACCTTATTCTTCACATCATCTTCTCTAAAATTTGATTCTTTCAGTTCCCTCAATGCACTCCTCCACTCACAAATATCATCAACTCCCCTCATGCTTCCAGCCGTGGTTACAATTCCAAGCGGCAAACCAGCACATTCCTCTGCAATAGATTTTGCAATCTCAATGACATCTAGAGAAAGTGGTTCTCCTAACTTATTTTGGAATAACCTCCAAGCTTCTTCTCCAGAAAGAGGTTTCACATGGATCTTTTCTTGGCAACTCATCCTGCAACAAACATCTGATGAACGAGTTGTGAGAATCAATTTGCATCCATTCACTCTGACAGGTATTCCAACTTCCTCTAGATGGAAATGGTTCCATAAATCATCTAGAATGATGACAAATTTTTGTCTCTTCTTCAATGCCTTTGACAGTTTTGCAGCTCTTTTCCTCTCATCATCTTTGTTAGAAAAGTCGAAATCAATAGTTTTGGCAATACGTTGCTGCAAATTATAAATGCTAAAATCTTGTGACACAGTAATCCAATAAACATAATGAAAAGTATTTCGTCTCTTGCAAAGCTCATTATGGATGTGAGTTACTAGTGTGGTTTTACCCACACCTCCCATCCCATAAATTCCAATAATAAAGATCTCTTCCTTCATTAAACACTCCAATGTCTTACCTTGTTTGTTTGAAATGCTTGACCCTTTAATTCTGGGGCTAGCAAAGCTTCATCACTCGTCTCACAAGCAATATCATCAAGTACAAGACCACCTTACAAAAAATCAAGAATACAAACACATGTTATACTATAACTGTCAACAACAAATATATGGGTTCAATTATTATGAAAAATACACGGCACATATAATACTATAACTAAAAACAAAAAATCATAGGTTGAATTATTATCACATTTTTATTTTATTTTTGTATTCTATTGCATAAAAGTATATAAGAGCTAATTAATAAGGTTTTAGAACTTGTAGTTTGTTTTCTAATAAAATTTTATATTACTTATAATGCCCTTGAAATTTTTTGTTATGAGAAACATGCACGAGAAAAAGAAACATGATTTCTTTAGGAAGAAAGTGCACTTGCTAAAAAGTCTTGGTGAAAATAGCAAATTTTAGATTAATTATAAAATTTTTTAATATAATTGTATTTAATTTTACTTTAAATATAACTTATTTTTTATTTTTAAATTTTAATAATTTATAGTTTATCAAAAGTTATAATTTTCTTATTTTATTTAATATTAGTGATTTTTTGCACATTAATATCTCTCATTTTAAAAAATATATGTGGAAAGTAATATATTAAAAAAGAAATAATCTAATTGCTAGTTATTGATAATATTAAGGTAATTTTAGCATATTAAGTACAAGGATAATTTTGTCAATTATCCTTGTCCTTAGAAAAATAAGAACATGAACAATTATATATACTATAATGAAATAATGGAAGCTAATTAACATGTCTCAGGAGCAAGAAGATCCCCAATCTCATATTGTAATTTACTTTTCTTTTGATGTTAATTATTTTTCAGTTTTTAGTAATATTCTAAATACATATATAGCACCATTAGAATTACGATTATGAAATAAAACAAATTTATAGTGGAAAAACAAAAGAAATATAATTTAATTACCTGCCAATTTCTTCATAATTTCTTCGACAACTGTATCAATTAATTCAGATTCAACCCTGCCAAAATATGATGAATAAGCACAATTTAATGAGTTCAAATTAAGAAACTCAAAATAACCAGCTTAGTATTAAAAAAAATATTGGTTATTGTTCAATTTTGTTTTATAACTTTATTTATCTTTATATTAGAGAATAAAAAATAAAATAAAATGTATTAAAAGTAAATTAATCATATAAAAAGTCATTATGTTTCCGTATTGAAATAGTAGATACTAGATATGCATATATGTTGTGAAAGGTGTCACCTGTAATTGCTAGAATCCCATCCAGATAGATCAGCTGTTTCCCTCAAAGCAGTGCTCCATCTCTCAACCTTGTCTCTGCTCTTCTTGAATTTTTCTTTAAGTTTCCCAAATGCTTCTCCAAAATTCCCAATTTGATTTCTGACATCACAAGGTTTTACATGATAAAAAACTGGTAAAACCTTTCGCCCCATTGTTTTCGCACACTCCATTATTTTCACGAGTTCGTCCAAACACCACCTAGACGCCGCATAATTTTCTGAGAAAATAATCACCGACATCTTCGATTCTTCAATAGCTTTCAAAAGGTTGATGAAATCTCCTCTCCTTTGTGCAGACCATCATCTATGAATGTTGAGATGTTTTTTCGACACAAAGCAGCATAAAGATGGCTAGTAAAAGTTGAGCGAGTATCGAGACCTCTAAAACTAAGGAAAACATCATAGGTAATTTTCAAAGGTGTAGTGGTAGCAGATGAAATAGAAGCCATTAATTTGAAGAATTAGGTGGTTCTGTTTATTTGCTATAGAAGAAATTAAACCAATGGAAATCTGTGTGAGAGATTTAAGTGATCAGAATTGTACCTACCATTTAGTAGTGTCCTCGAAGTTTCAGTGAAATAATGGACAAACAGAGCAATAGACTTCTTCAGTGAAATAATTTGAAGAGTCCTGCTCTGTTTGACTGCTACAGAGGAAAGGTAATGGACGATAAAGCTTGAGGAATTAAAAGGCTGAAAGAGGAAAGTAAAGCCAGGAAAAATATTTGAATAAAGTACAAAGAATGATAAACCTATCTAAGGGATTCAAGAGATCAGAATTTACCAACCAAATTATCCTTCCATGAACCTTCAATGAAATAATTATAAATAAAAGCACATAATTTTTTTTTTAGCTTACCAGGACAATGTGTAAACTCTCTTTTATTCCTTTTCTTTTCTTTGCCACTCTTTGATGGCGCTCAAGTCAGAGATGCTAAAACAATATATATCTTCAGAAAACAACCAACCAAACCTTATCTTTGCTATCTCAACATCATTTAGGAAAATTTTATAGAAGAGAAAATATTATTTTATTTTCTTCCAAAGCATTAAAGAACACAAAACATCGTTCCTTTCCTTTCAAACTATAAGCAAACTTTTCAGTGAAAAAAAAAACTAGAACCAAAATTTCACTCTAAATAACAATTCAAAATTTATTTTTTGATTTTACTAAATAATTTTCTATTATTTAAATGAAATGTAAAAGAGAAGATGATACCCAAAACAATTTGATTGAATCTGAACAAGCCAAAAGAACAAAAAAAAAAAAAAAAATCGGCGGAGTAAATTATTTGAGGGAATGCAGATTGCAGACAATAATTGCTGAAATATAAAGAAAGGCAATAACTGAGCATGGTGTCTGATCACCTTATTTCCTAGAAGATTCAAGGAAATTAATCTACTCTTTCTCCTTTTTCTTTATTTTCTTCTTTTTTTCTTTGACTGAATTTAAATGAAGAGGAAAGTAATATGGTGATGACATATTACTGAAAGAGCAATGACTTTATGAGTAGCAGTAGCAGCTACATACGCACTTTCCTTTTTTGCTTCCCAGCTGTACTACAAAATTAATTTGAGATTTTTTAAAAAATATCGAAAAAATAAAAATTATTGTTATAAATATATAGAAAAATACGAATGTCTATTTACCTATTTTAGTACTCATAAGATTTTATATTTAAGTTTAATTTTATTATATCATTTATGTTGTAAATTATGATAGATTTATATATATTGTAACCTATGATCAAAATGAATCCTATAAATAAAAATTCATATTATTTTATAAAACACACCAATAAGATAATATAAATTTTCCTCTTTTACATTCTTATTATTGTTATTATTCTTATTCTTGTTCTTATTTTATTTTGTTTATTTTTCATAACACATTATCAGCATGATTCTCTCCATGATACTTGTAAACACCAGATTTTGTCTAGTATGTTTTAAAAAAATATATATTTCTTTTTTTACAAAAAATGATAATAAAAAATATAAGATTTTCAGGTTTTTATCAATTTGTTAAAAGTATTAACAATAACTAAAATTTAAATAGAAATAAGTTATATTTTGACAAAGCAAGATTCATGCATTTCCCATCATGTATTGAATAATTAAGATTCATGCATTTTTCATCATGTATTGAATAATTAATATTCATACATCATGCATTGAATGACTCAGATTCATGCATCCTGCATCAAATAATTAAAATTCATGCATTTTTCATCATGTATTGAATCATTAAGATTCATACATCATGCATTGAATGATTAAAATTCATGCATTTTCTATCATGTATTGAATAATTAATATTCATACATCATGTATTGAATGATTCGGATTCATACATCATGCATTGAATGATTCAGATTCATGCATCGGGCATTGAATGATTCAGATCCATGCATTGGGCATTGAATGATTCAGATTCATGCATCGGGCATTTAATGATCAAGATTCATGCATTTTCTATCATGCATTGAACGATCAAGATTCATGCATTTTCCATCATGTATTAAATAATTAATATTCATACATCATGCATTGAATAATTAAGATTCATGCATCATGCATTGAATGATTAAAATTCATGCATTTTCCCATCATGTATTGAATAATTAATATTCATACATTATGCATCGAATGATTCAGATTCATGCATCAGGCATTGAATGATCAAGATTCATGCATTTTCTATCATGCATTGAACGATCAAGATTCATACATTTTCCATCATGTATTGAATAATTAATGTTCATACATCATGCATTGAATAATTAAGATTCATGCATCATGCATTGAATGATTAAAATTCATGCATTTTTCATCATGTATTGAATAATTAATATTCATACATTATGCATTAAATAATTAATATTCATGCATCATGTATTGAATAACTAAGATTCATGCATTTTTCCATCATGCACTGAATGATTGAGATTCAGGCATTGAAATATTCAGGTTCATGCACTTTAATTTTCTATTATGCAGATTCATGCATATTGCATTGAATAATTAAGATTCATGCATTTTCCATCATGTATTGAATAATTAATATTCATACATCATGCATTGAATGACTCAGATTCATGCATCCTGCATCGAATAATTAAGATTCATGCATTTTCCATCAGGTATTGAATGATTAAGATTCATACATCATGTATTGAATGATTAAAATTCATGCATTTTCTATCATATATTGAATAATTAATATTCATACATCATATATTAAATGATTCAGATTCATACATCATGCATTGAATGATTCAGATTCATGCATTAGGCATTGAATGATCAAGATTCATACATTTTCTATCATGCACTGAATAGTTAAGATTCGTGCATTTTTCATCATGTATTGAATAATTAATATTCATACATCATACATTGAATGATTAAGATTCATACATTTTCCATCATGTATTGAATAATTAATATTAATACATCATGCATTGAATAATTAAAGTTCATGCACCTTCTATCATGCATTGAATAATTAAGATTCATACATCTTCTATTATGCATTGAACGATTAAGATTCATGCATTTTTCATCATATATTAAATAATTAATATTCATACATCATACATTGAATAATTAAGATTCATGCACCTTCTATCATGCATTGAATGATTAAAATTCATACATCATGCATTGAATGATTAAGATTCATGCATTTTCTATCATGTATTGAATAATTAATATTTATATATCATGCATTGCATGATTAAGATTCATGCATTTTCCATCAAGTATTGGATGATTAAGATTCATACATCATGCATTGAATCATTAAGATTCATGCATTTCCTGTCATGCAATGAATGATTCAGATTCATGCATTTTAAATTTCTGTCATGCACTGAATGACTCAGATTCGTGCATTTTAATTTCCTGTCATTTAAATTTCTATCATGCACTGAATAACTCAGATTCATGTATTTTAATTTTATGCCATTTAAATTTCTGTCATGTATTGAATGATTCATATTCATGCAATTTAATTTCCTGCAATGTAATTTTCAAGCTATGCCCAATTTATTTTTCATGCCATATCTGATTTTATTTAGTTTTTCATTGCCATGCCTGGTTTAGTTTTTATATCATTTTTTTTTTAAATTAAAAATCAAAAATAATTTTCTGCAATTCAAATTTATCATGTTATCTAAAGGTTTTATTTCAGTTTGCCTAGCTAAAATATATGTCTTTTTATCTTTACTCATTTTTCGTTTCATTTTGAAGCGAAAAACTAGTAAAGAGGGGCAACTGTAAACACCATATTTTTTCTAGCATGTTTTAAAAAAATATATATTTCTTTTTTTACAAAAAATAATAATAATAAATATAAGACTTTCAGGTTTTTATCAATTTGTTAAAAATATTAACAATAACTAAAATTTAAATAGAAATAAGTTATATTTTGACAAAGCAAGCAGGAAAAATAAAATTGAGTTTGAATTTTTTTTTTAATTACTCTATTATTGTTTTATTTTAATTCTTATTTTGTAGCTAGATTAAGGTTTGAGTTGTAGGTCCAAATCAAACCCAATTTCTGATCAAACACCCACTGAGCTTGTTGGTAGTTTTCTACTCCTTTAACCATATAATTATTTTAATTGATTGGTGATATGCATGAATCTGTAAACATGGAAAACAGAAAGCATTTTCCTGATTTTTGATGGCATTCAAACTTCAAAATTGGTTCATTCAAAGGGATTTCGATATGGGATTCCATATTTGTGTCTTCGAATCCACTTTTGAGGCTTGAAATTCGTTTTTGTTGTGAGATTCCGCCATAAAGATTGAATAGCTAAATTTTTCTAAAAAATAAAAAAAGTAAAAAAGAGGAAATATAAAAAATAAATCGAACATGGAATTATGGTTGATTTGGGCTTAAATGGAAAAGAAAAAAATGAAGAGCATTGAATCTTGTTTGTTGGATGTGTTTTAAAGTATATTTCATCATAAAATAAAATGCATTTTAAGTCTTATTCAAGTTTATTTAGTTTTATTTGTTGCTGGAAATCCTGCTAAATTTTGATTTTTTGTTATTGGCACTTTTTGGGTTTTAGACTTTGAGAAATGTAAATTAGTTGATTGTATATTTTGATTTTAAAACTATTAACTTATTTGATTTAAGAAAATTAATTTCATAAAGGGCTATGATGATGATCCGACCCGAAAAGGATTAACAGAATAATTTAAAAGAAAAAATAATTTTTGGCGGGTTAAAATTAAATTAAGATCGTTAATTTTGATTTGGCTTGAAATGGGTAACCTTTATTTAAGGTAAGCTTAGTTTATTGTTTTACTTCCCTTATGCAAAAAAAAAAATTAATTCATTTTTATTTATCAATATCAAAGAATAATTTTAATTTTAAGTCTAAAATTAATTAGAATTCAAATAAAGTTTATCCGATTTTAAATCCTGAAATTAAAAGATTTTAATTTAAATTTGCAGCTAAAGTTATTAATTTCTTTTAATACTTTCTGACAAAAAATAAATCTGAGCCCTTAAAATAAGTATAATTTATCTATTTTACAAGTTTTTGCTTTCTTTCTTATTTTTGCTTTTTGAGTTTGTTTATTTTTTGGTTTTGCAGAGTTTATTTCTTTCAGAATTAAAAGTGGATAGACTCAAGGCAAATTAGATTTTATAAGTTTCATTGTAATTTTTATTTTTTATTATATTTTAAAATTTTTGTAATTCAAGTTCATTATGTAATTTGTAAAATATTAATTTTTAGTTTAATTGAATAAATTGTTAATTTATTTTACAGTTATAATTATGTCTTTTATTTACCTTTTTTTATGAATGATTAAAAATAAAAATAATAAATAAAATTAATTAAGTTCAGTCAAAATCCAAATCAAGTACGGTTTCCATTTTCACAGTCAATTTCATATATTTGTACATATTTTTTTAAAATAATCATTATGCTGGTTAAAAGGAAAATAAATAAATTTGCACTCTATAAGTAATAAGTGGAAAAATATTTTAAAGGCCAATTTAATATTTTGAAAATTAACGTGTGGGGTGCCTAACACCTTCCCCATATGTTTGTAACTCCCGAACCCAAACTTTAGTTTAACAGATCAGATTTTTTTAAAGGTTTCCGATTTAGCCTTTTAAAACAATTCAATTGGTGGCGACTCAATTTTTTTTATTAGAATTTTAAAGCTTTTATTTTTTTCGCCATTTCATCGCGGCGGCGTTAAAAACGTTGTGATAATACTTTTGATAGTTTTCTTGTTCAAAAGATTTGAAAATCTTTCCCTCGATAACGTTGAACTATTTGAAATTTGAAATTCTTTTTCTTGGTAACATTTCAATTCAGGTATTTGAATAAGTAAATTCTATTTTTATGCATTATCATTTATTTTTCGATATACATCTAACATAAAATTTTTCTACTCTAATTTTGATATTTATTTTTGTATAGATTATAATATTTTATATTTATTAAAATATAATTTGAAATAAAAGAAAATGATTTATATTTGAGATTTTATAAAAATATAAGTAAACAAAAAATTAGGATAATTATTATAAAATTTTTAATTTAATCATGTATTGATAATAATAGTAAATTTATTTATTTTGATATTGCAAAGTTATTTTTTTTATTTAAAATATGTTGATTTTTTTTATTAGAATTAACTTTAAATGTATGGATAATATTTACAAATAATAATATGTTAATATTTTTCAAATATCGAACATGCTCCTGCAGTAGCAATATCGATAAAAAAAATTATAAAATTATTATGAATTAATTTCATATTTTTTGGTTTAATCTCATTCTCTGAAATGAATGCAGACATACTTAACTGAAATAAAATAACAAGTTGTTAATGAAAAATTTATGAAATATATTCTAGTAATTTTATCTCATTTTTTAAAGTGAATGTGGTAATTTAAATTAAATATATAATAAATATTTTTTCATAAGAATAAAGAAATATCATATCAAAATTTTTAAAATAAATATTATTGATATGGTATGAAAAAAAATTTATTTTTTGAAAATATTGAAAGAGAGGATTGAAAATATTGAAAGAGAGGATTGATATATATATATATATATGAATAGTGCGATAACTCGTACAATTTTTAAAATTGTTAAATATTTTATTCTTTAAAATGAGTGAGGCAATTATTTCTGATAAAATAAAAAATAATTGAAAGTTTCATAAGAGCTAATATATTATCACAAGAGAAACAAAATTTATTATACATAATACATAATAATCATAAAATTGAAAAAAAAATAAAAAACTTAATTTACCTTCCAAGAACAATCCAACAAGAAGCTTTCACGGTAAGATGAGTTGGGTTTGCTAGATCGGGCCAATGGCTTTATTGGGTTACTGAACAACACTTTGCAATTCTGTTGGGCTGAAGTTCAATTAACTACTGGTGATGCCCATCAATTTTTTTTTATAAATTGAAGCCCATATATTGGAGACTGAGCTTGAAATAAAGTGAAATGTTGGTTACAAGTTCATCGGACGGGTGAAAAAGCAGACCACAGACCAACTTTCTTCCTTCCCCAACCTGATCAGATATTCGAGCTCCTGCAGCTATTTGACTTACATCGATACGCGTCGCGGATTAACCAAACTACGCATTCGCCACCTCAACTACTAGCCTAAGCTACCATGGCGGCTGAACCACGGCCGACGGCGGCGTTCTGTTCTTCGCCGTCGTTTTGAGGATTTTCAAAAGAAATGTTGGCTGAGTATTGTTCGATACCTCTGTATGCTATAGCGAGTCAACGATCATCATCAAAAATCACAACCCAATGTCGAGGTTTAAATTTATGTTTAGCTGAAATTGCTGTTTCTTTTTTTAATTTGCTTCTACGTGGTTATGAATAATAGAGTAAGAAAATTAGAAATATATATCTAAAAATTATATCTTTTGATTTGATTTGATTTGCTTTAAAAATGAAAAATACTATATTTAAATTAGCCAAGTTTAGTTCCATATTGAAAATAATAGATTATAGGATAGCAATTATTCTTTATATTATTTTCTTTCATTTAATCTGTTTATTTATTTATTTTAAATTCAAGTTTTATTATGTGATTTGTTTTGCAACTTCTTGTTTATTGGATTGATTGGACTACATAATGGAGTTTTAAATATGCATTTTATATCTGCAGATTTTTGGTCTTTCAAAATGTTAGAAGGGTTATACATTCCATTCCCACGAGCGGGAAGATTAATGTTTCAGAAGTAAATAATAATGGGTTATATTACATGGTTGGGTTCCCTTGCACCCTTTGGAGATTATACTTCCAGTGTAAACATTCTATTGCTGGGAATTCTCCGTTTTTGTTACATGAAGTGGGGCGGAACTTATTGAATTGTAGTAGCTCTAGGAACTTCTATGCACATTCAGGTAGTAGTACCATATCTTACCATGCTCAAGCTGCTTGGAAGAGGTTTTCTCAACTATGTTTGTACAATAGACCAACTGTAGGTCCGATAAATAGGATAGCTTGTGCTGTTAGTGTGGCTTTGGCGCGATCAAATTTGATTGCTCCTCGTGTTATTGCCTTCATTATTGGAGAGCTTGCTTGGACTCAACGAACATGGGCAGAAGCAGAAAGCTTAACAATAAGGGATGCTATGTATACACAAGCACGAGAAGGCAATGTTTATTTGACTGCGCTGGTTCTATCACTTTTTGAGGGCATAATGTTGTTATTCAGAGCTGTTTATTTGTCATTTGTGTTCTTTCCCTGCATCGTTATGGCTCCATTTGCAGATTCTCTTAGCAATAAGTTTAGGAAAACGTGGCTTCAGGTTGTTCGTTTTACACTTGAAAAGGCTGGACCAGCATTCATTAAATGGGGTCAATGGGCTGCGACAAGACCAGATATTTTTCCCCAAGATCTGTGTTCTGAACTTGCAAGACTTCATGCTAAAGCACCAGCACATAGTTTTTCCTTCAGTAAAATGACTATCGAAAGAGCATTTGGACGTAAGCTGCAGGAAATCTTTGCAAACTTTGAAGAGGAACCTGTAGCCTCTGGAAGTGTTGCTCAAGTTCATCGAGCTACTTTAAAATATAGATATCCTGGTAAAGAGATCGAACCCATTGTAGTGGCTGTAAAGGTTCGACATCCAAGTGTTGCAGAAGCAATAAGAAGAGACTTTGTACTATTAAACTTTGTAGCCAAAATTTCAAAGTATATCCCTGCAATAAAATGGTCAAGATTAGAGGAAAGCATACAACAGTTTACCATCTTCATGATGTCTCAAGTTGATCTTTCTAGAGAAGCAGCCAATTTGAGCCGTTTCATCTATAATTTCCGGAAATGGAAGGATGTGTCATTCCCGAGACCTCTATATCCCCTGGTGCACCCAGCTGTGCTTGTGGAAACTTATGAACAAGGCGAAAGTGTTCTGCACTATGTTGATGAGCTTAATGGAAACAAAACAGTTAGAAGTGCCCTAGCTGATATTGGAACACAAGCACTTTTCAAGATGCTTTTGGTAACGAATCTTGTATTTTTTTTTCATTGCTTGTGGTAATCATGAGTTTTCTATTTTTCTTTTTTCCCATTTTCTATTTGGAAACTTATAGTGAGCGAGTCATGTCACCTTACAATCTAAGGTTATAGGTCCTGAAGCACAAGAATTATTCCACATGGGGGGTGATATATGTTAGAATATGCAAATTTAATGGATTTTGACTGATTTATCAGTTGGAAAAAAAAATGTAGGTTTACATATCAGTCCATTTTTTCTTCAAATCTGATACATGATGGTACAAGTGATAATTTGAAACATACATCCCAAATCTTAGGGACATAGGGATGCTGACTCTTTTGTGACTCAGATATGATTAAGATTGTTTGTTTGTCAATTATTTAAGCTATAAAACTAATCATGGGAAATATAGTATTCCTTAGACCAAGGAGATTATCTTCGTCTTTTGGTTGTCTTCATGTAGGATTACTGTCATATGTTCCAGCTGTTTCCTATAGGAATGTACATTTGCTTTCTGAGTATGTTTGAGTTCATTGAACTGCCCTATGAGTTTATTAGAAGTACAAGATTAACTTTCATTAATTAGCCAGATGCAGAAATCTAATGATACTGCTCATTATCATCAAATACTATGCTCTAGCTATGAAATTTCTCTTGGTATTTGCACATAGTTATAAATATTATTTTTATGAGGTATATGTTGTATCGTGCTTAGTATATTCAGCTTTAAATGCTTAAAGGTTGGCCTTTTAGCATTTCTAATATCCAATTCTAAGTGATCAGTGATTTCGTTGTTATTATATTTTATAATTCCATATCTGCTTACTCCTTTTCTTTTTCTTATCAAAATATCCTTTCACATCTAAGAATTATGGCTGATGCTGACATTCAATTTTTTTTGGCCACGTTAACTGGAAATTCTTTATTTATTTGTTGCCAAAATTTCCTATGTGACTACAGTTATGGCCATCTTTGGAGGCAAACTTGTAAGACTTGCACTTTCCACACTGGTGTAACCTTCATCTAGCTTAAGGGCAACAGGTTGTGAAGAAGAAAACAGAACAAACCATTCAAATTAAGAAAACTAAGGCTCAAATTAAGAAAACTAATGCATTCAAATTACTAACTTCTAGAATTCCAAGATAGAAACGGAAGCTAAAATGTTTTTTTATGGGATGTGCTATGCTTGCTGGGGATTTGGTGTTTTTGGTTGGAATTTGTAAATATGTCTAAATATTTTTGAGTCAATTTTGAGGGAAAATTGTTTTTCTTGCTTCTGGAGCCTATGGGGTCCTTGGCCAACTTTAGCAAACTCAAAGAACTTCACTTTATAGAGGATATTTTATTCTCCTTATAATTCTTGATCTGTTTCTTTGTCTTATGTTCTAATTTTGTCCTGCCTCTCTATTTTCTCCCTCTCTTCAGAAAAGGCATTCATATAGAACACACAAGGCAGAACAAAGTGAATATTGTGATTCATGTTTTCTACCTCACATGTGAGATAAAGTCCTTTATTCAATTTCATTTTTTTTCCTTCACTTTGGTGGATGACATGATTTTGATATTCTTGATGTTGTTACAAATTATAAATTTAAATGCATGGCACTTGTCAACTGTTTATCTGTTTAATTTATGCTAATTATTTTGCAGGTAGATAATTTTATCCATGCAGACATGCATCCTGGAAATATTCTTGTTCGACTAACAGATGATAATCCATCACATAAACAACTTTTTGGATTAAGACCGCAAGTCATTTTCCTTGATGTGGGAATGACAGCTGAACTTTCTAAAAGAGATCGACTTAATATACTAGAATTCTTTAAGGCTGTTGCCCTTCTAGATGGTCGGACTGCTGCGGAATGCATACTTAGGTTATCTAAACAGCAAAACTGCCCAGATCCTAAAGCTTTCATCGAGGTAAGGCATTTGCTAGATTTTGTGGTGGGAGGTAACATTCTGGTTTTGTTTACCAAAATGAAGGCTTATTTTTGTTGTAATATGAATTCATGTGAAGCAATTGAAGAGATTATCACATGCTTGCTGTTCCATTTATCAAAAACCCATATTTTGACATGTTTTAATTACTAAATTATGTTCCATCTTCATTGATTACTTAACAGTTTGCAAGTTGGGTTAGCACTTTATTTTATTTCATTCACTGGATATTAACCAAAGAAAACATTTTTTAGTGAACAAGCCATGTAATTATCAATTTCATACATAATATGATACACATGGAATCCTAGCATAGAAAAAAAATCAATGGAAGAAAGCAAACATGATCCATAGTAGAATAAGTAAACAGGAAGAATGGAAGTTAGTTGAATTAATACCAAGGTTACGTTTCAATTAGTTGTTCTCTGTTACTTTATCCAATTTTTTTACTGTTTCCAAGAGGCTTAAGATGGTATTCTATATGTATTATGGTATTGGCTAATATATACCTGTATGAAATAAGTTTACTTGTTTAACAGGAAGTTGAGAAGTTTTACAACTCCTGGAGATCTCCAAATAATGATCTTGTTCATCCCACTGAGGGCATGCAGCTGCTGCTTGAGCATGTTAGGCGCCATAAAGTCAACCTTGATGGAAACGTTTGCATTGTTATGGTAACTACTTTGGTTCTTCAGGTAATACAAGCTTATCTTCCACATCTACACTTTATTTTGTAATTCTTTTTTCACCCTAAAATTTAGAAGAAGCTTGCCAGAAATGTGAAAGCATGTAAGCTTATCATGCATGCTATAAAGCTTTTTGTACATATACTACGTGAAATTATAACCATCTTCCTAAGCCTACAGGGCAAAGAAACTGTCTTTTTTATATGGAACTTGCACAATATGGCCGAATTTTATCTTTGCTACACTTCGTGCTTTATCTAGTTCTCTATTTATTTTGCTTCTGTGTTTGTGATTAATTGGTCTTGTATCAGATGACTCCTATATTATGTCAACTAAGCATGGTTATCGCTTCCCATAGAAGAAGTTGGTTCTGTATCACTGAAGCAAACATCCATTAATTCTTCTTTTAGTCATGTTTTAGTTGGAATGCATGTTCACTAGTGTTTCCATTTCTCTCAAAAGATATCATGCATTCTTTATTTTTCTATTGCTATGCCGTTTAAAAAAAATACTTATTTATCTAGCATAAAATATCAATTTGAATGACTTAAAAATTTGTTTCACCTTCTTTCTTATGTGTGTAGGGATGGCAGCAGAAGTTGGATCCAGAATATAATGTGATTCACACTTTGCAATCATTGCTATTTAAAGTTGATTGGGCAGACTCACTCTGCTATACAATTGAGGGACTTATGGCTCCATGAAAGTTTTCTCATGGGCTCATCTAGAAAAACGGGAACAAATTTTGCCAAAGTAGCGTATACTAAATGCATAGTGGTCATCCTTAAAAATAAAAAATAAAAAAAAAAGTGCATATGGGTCATAAGATTCAGCACCACTGCTTTACTTGGATTACAGAAGAGATTAGTGAATATTTCTCTGAATTGATAATAACCATTGAGGACAAATAAAACCTTTGCCGCGCAGTGGAGAGTGTGTGTAGCAAGAAGATCTATCGCTTTGTTTGAAGGTTTCCTGGATGTATAAATATCAACTTCAATCAGTAAAAGATTCATTTATGTGAATGCTTTTAGTTGAAAGATATTTGTCCTGGAAATCAATTTATATACAATTCGGATGGAAGGAAAGTAGGCAGGCAATGCAGGTCTGAACAAGGTGAAAGTCGAATTATTGGATAATTCGCCATTTTCTACACAGAGTTCATTCAATGAGAGGAAGTGCTGACACAGATTTTTTTTTTCTTTGGATATATGTGGAGGAATGTATGGAATTCATGGATTTTTTTTTGAACCATTTACAGAGCAGCAGAGAATGGAGTGGAAGTCCTATAAATTACTAACTTGTACGTTTCTTTTCCTTTTCCCTGTTATTTATTAGTTACCACTGTTGGGATTTAGTGTATGTCATCATTAATCTTGATTATATAAACCCTTAAATATATCTTCAATAAAACTAGGATTTTTCTCATGCAATCTCTTCATGGTTATTTAATACGGTTTTATTTTCCTTAAATGAGAATCAAGTTAATAAGAGTTAACAGTAAACAATTTTAATTCTGAGTGCAATTGAAATAATATCCTATAAAATAAATTCTAAGAATGCCTTTGTATGGTCAGAAAAATTAAGAAATCTCATTAAGAAAATCAACTTTACTTCCTCAGTATTGATTTTTTGCAGCCTGGTAAAATAACTACTTGTCTATATATTTGTTCGAATGATAAAAGATGATAACACAGGGAAATAGGGTCAGGATTATGCCTAATGGAATTTAATAGAATAAAGCTATGAATAATGGAATTAACACAATTAGGACCCAAAGAGATTCTTGATAAGGAAAGGGATTACACCATAAGATTAATATAAATATATTTAATCATCAGCTATGAGTAAAAATTGGTATTTTTTCTTCATCCATTTGCTAAGGAAAATAACATGGTAGGACGTTGTAAGAAGACTCTACCACGGGCTCAAGGCTCTCCCATTAATGAAATAAATAAAAAAAAATTTAAAAAAATACTAAAGCAATTAACCCAATTCTCTATATGAATTGGGCATTATTGGAGTACTTTATTTTCTCAGCAAAATGAAATCTATGAGGTATGGTTAATGAAAGAATATGGTGGTGGTAGTTCAGGCTCAGTTAAAAAAATCCCATTAATTTATAAAAAAAAATTCACTTGATATAACTAAATTCAATTTTTTTTCAAAAATTTTTTTTTACTAACTTAAATCCAACTTTTTATATAAAAAAATTTTCTTGATCCATTTAAATATAATTTTTTACAAAATTTTTTTTTGACATATTTAAAATTATTTTCTTTACTTTATCTTTGTGGTGCAAAGAAATCCTAAACTAAATTGATTAAAATTTATCATAAACTCGATATTTTATTTAAAAGATTTGAACTTTCACCGCTCACACCAACAATTATTGGTTGATTTTATTCCTTAAATTTAGTATATTATATACCATTCAAAATTTTCAAATTTGAATTTTTTGACTTATTTTAAGTTAAAATATTAAATGAATATAAATTTCTTATTATTATAAATTTCAATTAATTTTCTTTCCATTTAGGTTGCGTCAATTAACCCATTAAACTACATACTTTTCCATTACAATAAAATGTTTGTGATTGTAAGATCACATATTTATTATTGCACAACGTTACATATCTATTATATGAATATATTATATTTGTTCATAAACATATGTTTAAAATTAATAATTTTTTGTATGTCTTTACAATTTATAAGGGTTTTTTATTTTAATTTAATATTTTTTTTTATTAGATGAACCTTCAATAGGATAGAAATATTGGAGAAAATTATTGACATTTATACAGGCAATTATGAATAAGTTTTTACAATTATTATGAAAATTTTATCTCACAAAATAAATCTATTAATAAATCAATAAATACTTTGCCAATTAAAAATTTGAGACAAAATCTTAATAATAATATTTAAGACAAAGTCCAAATCCAAAAAAATAATAATATTTTATTGTTGATATTAGGTTCTTATTGTATTTGATATTGACATCCTAAACTAGAAATATATATATATATATATATATTCTAATTTATCTCTTCCTTTCCCACATTTTTCAATCTAGCATAGTACGAGGTAGGGGCATTGACAATTTTTTCACCATGGATTTAAGAAAAGATATGCATATGCTTGAAATTTGAAGGGAGACTGCAATTAATGCTAGCAGGATAAAAATTAATAGCAATTAAAACATTAAACCTTTAAAAACTTAGAAAAATTAGTTCCAATGGATAATATCATGTTCCAAACTAGAAAATATAAATATAAATAAATTACATAATCATCTCTGAATCAATTTGGTGAAACTAAACTCTCTTTGTAATGAATTAAAGAATCCCATAAAATAAATTGTCTTTGAAAACCTTATTTTAATTTTTTGAGAATGCGTTTGAAACCTTATTGATTAGCTACAAGTATAGAGTACTTGCGAGTACAAGTTGAATACCAGGTTTGTAATAGTAACTTTTTTTTTTTATTTTGAGGGAATGTAATAGTAACTTAATTAACCACCAAAATCAACTATTTACTTGTTACATTTAAACTGAATGCATTGAATTGAAATTTTAGATAAATTTGCTTTCCAAAAATAATACTGATCCAGATTCAAATATTATTTCCGTGTCTTTTAAGTGTTTTCCATTAGAGTGAGCTTCTAGCTCAAATAGTTGAATATTTAGCTTCTTTCCTTCTAGTTTCCGAATTCGACGCCCATAATTATAATAAAAAAGAGAGATTTCATTTTTAAATGGAATATGTTGTTTGCATAACATATAGATTTCTAGTTTGATTTTCGATTAATCTAATTAAATCAATCGGATTAGGATTGATGATATTAAGTATAAAATTATTTATTATTTATTATTTTTTCTTATATATAGAGAGAAGGTATTTGAGATCACTTATAAAAATAAGTGATTTTGAGTAATAAAAATATTAAATTAAAAAAAAATATTTTTATTAATTTTTTTTTTGAAATAAATTAAGTTTGAATACTTATAAAAAACTCAATTCCATTCCAATTTTTTTTTTTATTATTATTATCAAACACTCAAATATACCATTTTGATTTAAAAATATAATCTTTCACCCTAATTAATAGGTTTTAAATCCTCAATCCAGGATTCAAATACCCACATAGCTTCAATTAGTAGCAAATTATCTAATAATTTTTGTAATTTCCGTTAAATGACGAAATTAATTTTTTAGTTCTCTTGAAAAATCCAATTTATATTTTACCTAATGTAAGAAATTTTATTATTATTTTTCCACTGATAGTTAATATTTTATTATTCCAAATTTTAGCATATTAATTAAATTATAAAAATAACTGTAACTTATACTTTTGCTGAGTTGGCAAACCTGCAACAGTAAAGCGATAGTCAATTAAGGAGACGTGTCAGAGGAAAAAACCGTAGAAAATTCACTGCACAGAATGGAACCACCCGAACATAACGAAAATTAGAACTGTCTGGAGAGAGAATGAACACAAAAACTTCCTATAGAGCGAGAGAGAGAGGCTCTATATAAAGCATTGACCGCCACAGCGTCATTTTCTCAAAAAATCAATCTCCCCATTTTCTTTTCTTTTCTTTGCACACAAACAGACATACAAACAAAACCGAAAGTGAAAATGTACTCAGATTTCGATGAACTGCGAGCTATGGAAAAGCACTTTGAATTAGAATCTCAGGCCCTCCATGATCCAATCTATAGAAGGGAAGAAACTAATGCTCTTAGAAAGTATGTTGCTCGCTTCATCTGCATAGTAAGTAATTTATTCTTCCTTTTAGCTTTATGTTTCGTATTTTGCCAAGTAGAATCAAAATTGTACTTGGTAATGTATCCATTAAGTAAAGTAATGTACGCGGTTTGTCATATTATATAATATGTGGTAAAAATATATTTTATTCGCAATAATTTTTATTTTTATTTTTATTAACTGTCAATTCAATTACACATTATTTAAATTTAATTTATATATATTTCAACTAATTTTCAGCTTTGTTTAGATTAATTTGACATAATATATAACTCGAAATTAATAAAAAATTAATCGAATATATTATAAAATTAGTTGAAGAGAGCAATAAATTAGTTAAAGATAATAGAAAAATATTTAAAATTAATAAAATATTAGTCATAAACTTAAAATTGAGACTTACTTTAAAATATGACTTGTTTTTCATTAATTTAAAATTAGTTACGATTAATTAAGATTTAAGTTTAAAAAATAATAATTAATTTTAAAATTTAATTTAATTTTGATTAACTTAGAATTAATTTTAACTAATTAAGATTTTATTTTGACTTATTCTTGATTAATTATGCATTATATTTGAAATCTAATTAGATTTTATTTAATTCAGGGTTAATTTTAATTAAGTAAGAATTAAATTCAACTAATTAAGCATTAATTATCAAATGAGAATTATTTATAGATGAAAAAAGAGAAAATGGAGGTTAAAATTATGCAAAAGTAAACTGAGTAATTTATTAAATATAATTCAAAGACAAATAAATCAAATAAGAGTTAGAATTATGAAAAAAAAAAATATCATTTCTGCAAAACGTATTATACATAATATATTTTGGGATATTTCCCTTATTTTAAATCCTAACAACTTCATTCCCTTTGCAAAATTTTCATGTATCAAAAATAAATAAATACTATATTAATAAATAAATACACCCCACAATTCGGTTCTCTCTTTTCTTTTTTTTCCTTATTTATTAGGATACATACATCAACACCTATGTAATTTTCGAGTACAGGGAATTATTGTGTATTTTTACATACTAATTCCTTATGTGTTATATTTAAAAAATTTAAAATTTTTAAAAATTATAATTTAATAGTATTTAATATAATAAATCTAATGATATATTTTTTATATTAAATAAAAATTAAATGAATATAAAAAAATACATTATAAATAAATTAAATATAGACCATTGAATTTAACACACAAAATTTATAATTTATTTTTTACTATCCAATTTAATTTTTATTTAGCATAAAAAATATATAGTTGAATTTATTACATTAAACACTATCAAATTATAATTTTTAAAAATTTTTACAAAAATTTTTAAATTCCTAAAATATAACACATAATAAATTATTGTGTAAAAATACACAACAATCCATCAACCCATAATTTTCCCTAGAAAATGAAGCGTTGATCCTCTGCATGGACTATAATGGTTATAAAAACCATTGGATATACATCTAAAGATTTTACAAATTGTGATTTTAACAAAATAAGGTTATGTTTAATTCGAGAGAAATAGGAAAAAAATCAAAGGAAAAGTGATCTCCTCGTAAAGTTTTAGGAACAACAAAATTTATCTTTATTTTAAAGAGAAATGAAAAAAAATATAAATTTCAAAATATTTTTAATACAAATTATAAAAATATTTTTTTTCTCATTACTTTATTTTTAATAAGATTAGGAAGATAATGTCTTACAAATAAATTTAAATTTTCTTCCTATGCAAATAGAATATCCAAACATCATTAAAAAAAAATTCAAAATTTTTCCTTTTCTTTTCTCTTCTCTTCTCTTCATTTTTCTTATTTAATTTCTCTTTATTTTCTCTATAAAATTAGTGCAAAAACAAAATCTAAAAATAAAAATGCACATGAAAAAGAGACATAGAATTAGCCAATTAGGAGAGAGAAGAACGAGATATAATTTCACTACCAAATCTAGTGAAAAACGATCCTCAATCATGTAACTATTTAATTTTTTTTTTTATTTTAATAAAATAGAAAGAAGATGGAAATTCAAGCATCATGCAGGCAAATTGAAAATGACTATTTTTAGCTACTCTAGATAAATTCATAGCATATATCAATGTCCGCTTTGGAGCTCAAAATAATTATTTTCCTATCTAACAAAGAAGTTTGCAAATTCTAGCTATCAAAGCCTCTCAAAAAAATATAAATACCCCATATCCTTAGGAGGGTTTACAGAAGCCCCAACCTTGTTGTCGTTAAAAATAGTCCATCTGCCATCTTTAAGCACATGAGCAACGTAATGGCCACATTGGGTAGAGGTTCCGATATGGCTCACTATCCCGAAAAGCTTGTATCCTGCATAAAGGTACAAAACCAACCATTTTAATTTGAACACATTGGAAAAGTTTGATCAGAACAATTGAAGCAAATACAATCATAAAAAAAAATTGTAATTTACAGTTTAAAGAAACATGATCACAGATAGCGAGTAAGTCGTGCATACAAGACATTCAAAGTTCAGTCAAATTGGGCACTAGGTTATGCATAATAGTTCAATAGCTTGAAAATTTTTAGTCTGCGTGTTATTGAAAATTTGCCTTTGATACAAATATAAAAACCAACTTTCTAATCACCAAAGCAAAACATAGGTTTTGACTTCATCTTCCTAAATGTTTGTATTATTTTGTATCCTGAGGTATAACCAAGCAATGAAAAGACATCCGTTAAAAAAAAATAAAATAAAATAAGGGACCATTATAAAGTTGGTGTCTGAACTTTGTTAATTTGTCTATTTTAATATCTCAACTTTATCTTTTTTATCAATCATCTGAACACATAACTTTCTAATTTGGTCGTATAAAACTTGTCTAAAAAATACTAAAATAAGTCCAGATATGATGAGCATATGCAATGTTAGTAAACAATAAAATCAAAGTAATGGGCAAGAGACTAACTCCCTCCTCCATCAGGCAGTCCAGTATCATCTGGAATAGGTGTAGTGCTTGATGTGGTGGCATCCATATCAGATGAAACAGAAGCATCAGGATTGCTAAATATCCAATCTGTTGCTTTCTCGATGTCCCCACCCTGAAAAATTTACACATTCTAAAAACAGTTAAAAAAAGTATACCTATTTATAGCACAACATAGTTAATAGTAGTCAATTTATTACCAAAAAGAATAACAAGCTATAGAGTCTTTACCGATGTCTTTAGTGCTTTCCGAGCTATTTCTTCTTGAAAGCCAAATGAGATCAAAGTATCAATTTTGGATTGGTCAACAACTTCAGTACCTTGTGCCTCCTGAGAAATGGGAAGATCTATGTCTAAAAGAAGACAGGCTCATATTAATTCTTACAACACAAAAACATTATTACCGCACAACCCACATTAGATTGAGAAAGAATAATGCCAATAGGCTTTCTGCAACAATGAAATATCTTGTTCAGGACACAGTATGACTGAATACCTGGATCATCCATGTGAGAAAGTAACCAATTCATTGCTTCTTCTACACCAGTGTTTAAGGTATTTATAGCAGCTTTCTGGCAATGAAGATGGTTGAACCCCATTGAGACGAGCTGGGAAACAATATCCTCATTGGCCACAAGCTGATTTGATTCCACCTCACCCCCAGGGGCTATGCAAAACAGATATAACATGAAAAAGAATATCAACTGAAATCCATTCTTAAAAAGAATGAGAGACACCTAGTATACAGATATATCAGGCCACCAATTCCTAATTCTAGGGCAACTAGAATGTACAGTGGTTATCAGATCATAGAAGAGATAACAGGCAACTCACTTAAGTTGCACTCACAGCACTCATCACTAATAGATGACCAAATTGATGGTAATAATGAGATATGCACCAATGGAAATGCAGGTGATGGTGTAAGAATTTGATAAAAGTTCTATCATAATACAACTATACAGTAGTAAAGTATCCTACACATGCTGACTCCATCTTCACACCCCCTCCCCCTCCCCCTCCCCCCCTTCTTTTTCCTTCAAACCATTTCTTTTCTCTTTTATGCCACATGTTAACTGTCAAGCACAACAGTTGCAGCATATACAGTCCTGGATTAATGTTATACCATAAAATAACTTTGTAACTATGTCATATGGAAAATAGTAACAAAGGAATAAGGGAATTACAGAAGAGAACAAATACCAGCCTCTGGCAACAATTCCTCCCCTGGTTGAAGGCCTCTGCTCCGCATGTGACTGATATCTATAATATCAGGAACATCTATATATACATCTGGACAGAAAATGCAGTGAACAAGAGTAGCAACTCAATACAGTACCAATTTAGAATGACCAATGAACTGCAAGAAAACTAATGAAGCTGCTAAAATATTTACCAAGTTTTTTCGGTACCCAGCCCTCTTCCATGACAAATTTCCGCATATGCAACACCAAGTAATCAGGGAATGAAGTTAGGCCAGCAGTCCTGCAGGAGGTTAAAATCACATCAGTATAAACATTCTTACAGTATGAGTTTTCTGTCCTTTTTAATATTTAGAGTCCATGAAGTTGCTGTTTTATGCTTTTTTTTATTGCAGTTACAACAACAAATAAAAAAAGAGAAGCTTTAGCCAGTTAGCCAAATGAAAAGCCTTAGAAATACCATAAAGCTTACTTTTGTACTGTTGTCTTGGCATTCAAGGCACTGCTATAAAAATCTTGTATCTGCTCTGGAGCTGAAAAGTTAGCTAGGCATGCCTCTAGAGGTACCCTTGGGCGTACAATTTCCACACTGGATCTGTTATAAGTAAATAGGCTAAGAAAAATTCTGACAATGAAGATAGTTCAAAAAAAAAACATTTACTTGCGCATATAGTTCAAAACAAGCCATTTTACTTACACATCTTTCCCCTCTAAAACCTCTCCCGCTTTCACTTTTTGGAAGACCTCAAGCTCTTCTAAATTCACAAAATGGTTAAATCAGCATATAAAATTCCGGAATTATGTTCAGCAAAAAAGACAAAAAAAAAGAAAAAGAATAAACATAGAAAAATACCTTTATTAGTAGCCTCATGTAATGGAATATTCAAAGAAAGAATATAGTCAACCCTTCTATTATAAGCAACCTTTCCAGATGAACACAATATACGCTCCTCAATACCAAACTTGACGCTCCTCGAGGGGTCCAATGTGGACTTCCCACCATTAGCCCGTTCAACTTGGTCAAGAAAATGTAGGAAGAACTCCAATGCATCCTAAATAAAAGTTTGTCAATTATCAACCAAAGCAGTTCCTTGAGACAAAAATAATTGTATGTCATATTTCCCTACCTAACTAATGCCATTGCAACTGGGTCATAACCATGCCTCCATTACTGTGCCATTTGCCTATATGGGCATTAATGGTACCATCTACAAGTTACCAAACATTAATTTACTTAAACCAAGGTTCCATTAAAATGAAAATCAACTCCTCTTATGGCTACCATAAATAATGCCTTTAGGGCACAGCATAAGATGGCGTGGTTCCTGCAGGTTTAACACTTTTCATAGGGAATATAGCATAGCAGGAAATTTAGAAGTGTTCAACTTCTCTCATTTTTTTATTCAGCCTAGGTATAAATATAATGTCAAATAGAATCAGAAAGGCATTGATTAATAGACTACATAATAAATACTTGACTCCTTTTATTTTTATTTACCAAAAATGTAAAGAGAATTATGATCCACCCCTCCCCCCATAAAATATAAAATAAAAAAAGAAAAGAAAAAGAAACCTTCAAGTTGGAAATCTTCCATGCAGCTTAAAGGAATCCTTTTTGGTATTTCATGCATTCTAATCTAATTTTCAAAAGTGATTCACATTACCAAAAACAACTAAACTATGAGGTTATGTGATAGTTGTTCTAATATCATAATGAATGTACCTGTTGCCTCATAGAAGAAAACTCAGGATGGCTCGCAGCAATGACTGCCTTGAACATACGAGGGCGTATCCCTTCCTGTTTCTAATATTTGCATAAAATGGACAAAATTAAAAGGGGTTAAAAGTCATCAAATAAGAGAAGAAAACATATATGACAGAAACCAAAGCATATTGATATAAAACTTCCAGACACACTTACGAAGAAATAATAACAAGCCACTTGCATAAAACACTAATACATGCAATAGAGATTAAATATGCGAATTTTGATTGTTCATCAAAAATCCCAGAATGCTTATTTGAAAATCTCGAAAAATAAATCGCAGTAAAAAGGTGGACAAAAAGTTCAGACACAGCTTACAGAGCTTGTTGAGGTAGCAGCATTTGCACTATCATCTTTCTGGATGACAAATAAGAACAATTAACAAAGTAAGCTAATTAGGAAGAGGGAAGTGGAGAAAGGGAAAGTTATAAAGGACAACACATTGTTCCATTTTCCATACCTCCAATGCTGGAACGGAGTATTTACCAGATAGCATACCATGCGCCAGCTTGGTTCTGCCATTTGAAACAAGTGCATAAGGATATAAATGATTGATGCATTAGCAATATAAAAGTTTCTTTGCAATACAAATGGATCATTTACTGTATTAAGTAATTAAAAGAAAATGAACAAATAAATATCATAACAGTGTGGGTGGGTGTAGGGGGTTGAAAAAGTTTCATTTGATTAGGTGAGAAACATTAGCATTATAAGCATGCACATTACTTACAATTGCATATTTAAGTCTACAGTTGGATCAGCAGGAGCCAGCTCAAATGCCATTTTTAAGCTCTGGTTCATGTAGTATCTAATAACATAATCACACCAAAAAATGAGCAGAATTAAATGAGCAATCAACAAAATCTGATTGATTAAAATCTTACACACATGCACATAATTACAAATACAAACACAAATGCATACGCATAAGCATGCATATAGTTAAGTATATGTGTTGGTAAAAATAATGCATTTCTAGGCATATGCACAAAAGTAGTCTGACCGTGAATAAAAGGAACGTGTTGAGAACACAACTTGCATCGTCGCTGCCATGTAGCAACTGCAAGAAAGCAAAATTAGAAAATAAGAGAACATCAAATATAACTGTTTATTCAAATTCTACAAAGATAAATGTTACCTGTTTCCAAGATTCACTAGTCCTGTATAACCTGGTCCAAAAATTGGTTCCAATTCCTCTCCACTTTCTTGAATTCGGTTCCAATCAAAGTTGAAATTTTGGTCAAGTTCCCTTTCAGCAGTTGTCATTTCAGTCTGTAAACAAGAAGATTACAATAATTTTCGGTCAAACCTGAACTGTTGTGTGATGGGCCAGCAGGAAATCAAATGATCTTTAAAAGCCATCTCAAGGAGGGGCAAAAGTTTTAGCAATCTTATAAATTTATCTTTAAATTTAAGATAATTCAAAATACTTCCCTTAATATTTTTTGTATTTCAACTATAGCCACCCACACCATTTTTAACTTTCCTTTGTACACTTCATAATCTAATGTCGGCTTCCCCAAGTGTTAATTCCTACTTCCACCCCTAAACCAAGCCTATTGATCAGAAGAATTCCCAAATAATGTCAAAATGAAATAGAAACAGGCTACCCAGAACTAAGGTTTTCAGATTTTAAAAGGCTGTTAACAAAATTTGTAAAAACATTACTGACTGGTAAGACATTAAATTGTCAAGTTAATAAGGAAGTTCTATATCAATGAAACACAAACAGAAATTGCCAATCACGTCTTGGCTTAATAATGTACCTACGATTATTTAATATATGTGGAAACAATATCCCGAATTCAAACTCAAAAAGAAAATGATATGGAACTATGGGAAACTGACCAGAAACACTTGCGCATACACATACCTGGAACAATTTAGGAACAAAAAATGAACCATAGATCGCTCTCCACTATTTTAAACTTATTATTGACTTACTTCTATGAAAAGCCAGAATGGCATAATTTCACAGTAAGTTACACTTATATTCTTTGCTAAAGTGCATGTAATTATACAAATACCAACAATTTTGAATATGCAATGATGAAAACTGTTACTTCATACGTAGATTGTGAAGTAAGCATCAATATAACTAGGATCAATGACAGTAAAGACTAGATTTGAGGAGAAGAATCAGTTTTAAACATGTTTACCAGAAGATTATCCAGATGATTCTGGGCATCAAAATGAAAAGCTCAACACTTCCAGATTGCTGTGTGCATTTAACATGTACAAATCAAATTGAGGTACCAATTGCAGCGGCAGAATGGTCAACCGTGATTTTGATTTAATCATTAAACAGAAATATGACAGCAACATGAAAATAAGTTGACATGGATAACCAGCAGTAGCCTGAGGGTAAAATAAAATTCAAGTGACTAGTATATGTGCAGCATCAAGGAAAATAAGTGAGGTGGATTATAAAATCTGCCGATATGCCACAAAAGTAAGTGACACATAATGACCAAAAAGGAGGTATCTTTTACAAAAATAAGACACCAGAGAATTGCTTTTAAAGTAAATTTGGTGCCAACCTTAACATTTTCAGGATGCCGTGCAAGGATAAGACTTCCTTGTGACTAATCAAGTCAAATCCCTGATAATGAATATGAGTATTATAATTTGATACCATTATCCACATTTACTGCATGTTTTATAAGCTTCCAAAACAATTTATGTTTATGAAGTTGTTACCCACTGCCCGCGGTTACCAAGCCCCACAATACAACCTTAATATGGAGGCTGAGAGGGCCCCCTGCCACCAACCAGTACATCCAGCTGCATATGCATCCCCATGTCCATCATACAGCTTTATTTTTCTTTTCTCTTCTATAAGGTCCATATCTCTATTCTCTGTGCATTGGACAAAAGTTTTTTCATTTTTCCATTCATATCCTTATGCCCACATATCATTAACAGGGAAAAGTGGCCATGGCACGTGTCTCCTCCGTCCAACTGCTTTTGCAAACACTCTACTAACTTATGTAAATGATTTACAAACCTCAAATGTAGAATGAAGAAAATTACATACCATGCCAACATATGTAAAAAATAAAGATCAACCTATGAGATGCTATTGTAACATACACTACATATTGACAGCTGACACATCCAATGCTACATTTAAAAACATACAATATCACAAATAAATATCCAGAGAGAGTTAACTGACCTTTTGTAACGATGAGAAATCAATACCAAAAAATGCCAGATGTTGTGCTAAAAGTGGATCCAAAACACTATCATCCTCCGGATAAGAGAAAACATCTGAGCTGCCACAATATGTTACTTATAGTAAGTTCTGAGAAAATGTAGTGACAGGTCCCCAAAGAAAAGGTAAATAAGAAGCGGGGCACGGCATTGACTATTCAAGTATTTAAGGCTTGTTTAATTTATCTATTCTTCAAATTGGAAGATACCATTGATACATAAGAGCTTATTAAACTGGGAGAATAATCAAACTTCCAGGATTTCTCAGAAACACCATCAAATGGGTGCACAAAATCAATTATCAAAATCAAGAATAGTTATTAAATCTTATCTAAGAGTTTCATTTTGAAGTTAATTAAACCAACCAGACATTCATATTTAATGGTTCAGCCACTGTATAAAACAACCAGACATTCATATTTAACTGTTCAGCCACTGTTCTCAATAATCATTATCTGTAACATACCTATCTGTTAACTCTTAATACCAAAACTCCACTGGCTGCATATCCTTTTATTTCCTTCTTTCAAATTATAAAAGGCAAAATAACTAGAAAGTAATGGGGCAACTTCAAGATCATTACATAGAGAACTATATAACACTTTTTCAGAGGCAAATGGATCATTCAAACAGGACAAAACAAAATTTATGGCTCCTCAAAATGATGAAGGAATAAGATTTATATGGTGTCAAAGCTTTTTAAATTGTTCAAACATGTATTGAAAAGATCACCATTTTCTCAAGTTCAACATCTGTTCATATCTTCAGTTGGGATAAAATAAGGTTGAAATATAAAATGGTGCTTCACAATCACTTTGTTCCAGTTGATTTCATGCTGGAGAATTAGATAATAAACCACTATCAAATTTAATTCCTTTTGACAACCATTTAGCAAATTTGAAGGTTCATAAACCTATTTGAATCTAAAGCACACTTCAGTATCATACTTCCTTTTACTTATAGTCCAGCACAAGCAGTAATTTACGTCCTTTACATTTTACTCAATCCTCCAATATAACCACTTCAACCTCAAAAGAGGGAAACATTAAGAGTTGAGTTCAAGTAATTCGGAAAATGCATCATATTTTACAACCACACAGACAAACAAGCAAATTATCATACAGAAATTTAATATTGAAAATTTCTCTGTTCCTGATGCAAGGTAGCATTACCTGCTGCTTCCAAATCAGCGGTAATTGTCCCAAGTTTTACAGCAAGAGGGTAACCTGTCTCCTTATAGTAGTCACTGGCATGGTTGTTGCCACCACTTCCATCCCAATTTCTCCGCCCACAAAGGATCATTCCATCACTAAGATTCAGCCATAGATTATCTTTTTTATCACACTTAGCACATTTCCATCCAGATGGAGGAACAATAACACCATTGTCAATCTGCTGTAAATTCATTGCATATGCACTAATTTGCTTCTTGTCAGCTGTCCAAGCAGCAAGCTGTTCTTTCCGTTCTGCACCTTCAGCCATTAAGATAGCATCAACGGCCAGCCTTACCTGTATTCATAATGAGATATCTCTCAAGATAGTGAAATTTTTCAAATTTAAAAGTTTAAAATAAATAAACAGGGCACAATTCGCATTAACCTTCTCCGGCAACTCCACAGAAGGAAACGGAAAAGTAACATAATCAGGCAATATCACTATACTATGAGTTTCTTCATATTCAGGTTCATTGTTGTCAAATCCCCCGTCAAGACCTATAAAAAATAAAAAACAGGTTAAAGTATGTCTCTCGACCCCTCTACTGGCAAATGATTAGAATAAATATAAATAACTAGAAAAGAGTAGCATTAAATATTCTAAGGGGGTATATACATATATATACGCAAATGACGTACTCTAGTTTCCTTTCTCTTCACCAATTTCTAGCAGCAACAAGGACTCAGGGAGTTATGATAGTCACAGATCATTTCATATACATGGGGTGGACCATATTTAACACTAAAACCCAAGTTATTGAGCTACGGAGCTCATATGCACAATTCAAACATAATCATTGTCTAACTGATGTGGGAAAACTAAGCATGTACAATCAATCTTAGCTAGCAATTTTTACAAATGTTCTTGATTATTCTACACGCAAAGTGCAGCTTGTCTTAATATCAATCAATTCATATAATTTCTCATTAGAATACTTCACTTTCACTAGTTATTTTGCATTCGAACATGCCACTTTTACTAATAAATTCCCACAACTAAAAAAGTAATTAAAAAAAGAGACGAGAAACTGCAGAAATACAAGAACCAAGCTCCACCTATTGTATAATATGAAAAGCTGTCAAATATCTTGTCAATTCATCAAAAAATAAGCACAGACATAATCAATATTTAAATACCTATAGCCAACAAAGTTGGTTTTTTTGAAGGCCTATCTTCTGGAACCAATTTTCTTGTTTGCTTTATGCGCAAATAAACAGTGTTACCAGTCTTCTCACAGTTCCAACCCACATAGTCCTTCCCAAATGCAAGAAACGTGTTCATGTCAACAAACAACCCACCTTCAGATCTCTGCAGTTTATAACAACAAAACCAGCAAGAGGCATAAAATCAAAGATTACATCACATAAAAAAATCAAAGGATGTTAAATAGAAAGTAGACCAAGGAGGAAAGATTTCTTTAGACATACCAGATAGCTAGCTATAATTTGAATTAAACCATCTCAAATCAAATGATATGTATATATGCATTATAAAATAGCTAATATTATCTGATATTCTAACTACAGTATAATAAATAGTAATAAAATCACCCAAAAATGACCTTAAAATCATTCAAAAAAAGACCACCCTCTATTTAACTCCAGTGAAATTTAGCTAACTTCCCCTGCATTCAATAACACCATCAAAACACATTACATCGTTCAACAATAAAAATAAAATTTGAGCGTCTAATTGACCCAAGTAGAAACACTAATTTTTAGTTTCAACTTAATTTTCTAAAGCAAACCCAAAAACCAAAATACAAATATCAATAACATTAAACAAATAAATTTTCACGAAACCAATTAATTGTTGTAAATTTCAAACAAACTTTTCTCTTTACTAATACTTTCTCGAGAACCAAACAAAAAAAAAATTACCGGCGTGTCGAATGAGATACAGCATTCATGTTTGTAGATGCGATTGGTGGGTTCGGGGATCCGAACTCGAGAGAGATTGGATCGAAGAAGGTCCATAGGGTTTATCAGATTCTCTATCAATGCAAAAAAAGCAATAATCTGTTCTTGGTTGAAAGAGAGTTTGAAAAAGAGAAAAAGAGAAGAAGGGTTTACAGAAAGAGAAAGAGATATTTTATGCTTTGCCCAAAGCGAATGCAAAGTCTGGTGCTTTTGTTTTTCAATGAATTTTTCTGTTCTTTTTTCTAAACAATTCTTTTGTATGTCAAGGTCCAAGCAAGTACTGTGGCTTTTGTAAGCTTATATTTTATCTATGAATGAGATTATGGCTTAATTTGAGGATTTCTATATGCGTGGAAAATAAAATAATATTTCATCTATAGTATGGAAAAATATATAAAATGAAATGATTAATAATTATTTTGTATTTGAATATTTAAGTGATAAAAAAATTATATAAGTTATTAAGAATAAGATGGTATTATTAAAAATTATTTTTCATAATAAATAAATAAGAGATATCACTTATTTTTTTAAATTCAAAAAAAAATTTATTTCATAAAATAGTTAATTTTTTTATTATTATTTTTTATTTAAATTCATTAAACTTTTAGATAATACATAATTCTTATCATATCTCATTTCATTTTTCTCTTATTTTTTACTCATGCATAACTTGTGTTACGTTGGGGAAATTATAAAAAAAATAATTGATAATATGTAAATTTATTAAAGGGAAATTCAAATAAGGGTATTCTAAGTTCATAGTTTAACAAGCACATAAATAAAACATAAGCTCATTGGTCAAACTCTATATTGTTGTAGTTTAACATATAAATTATATGTGATGAGGCATAAATATTAGGGATTGTAATTATGTCTGACTCACTTGATATTCGTCCCGTTTAATAAATAGGATGTAATAATTTATTTTTTTAATTTATATATTTTTAATTTATAATTATTTTTATGTGAAATATAAATTATATTATATAAATATTTAAAAAATATATAAATATAAATATAAATATCTTTTTTAAAGAAAAAAGTAAAAAATAAAAAATCCTTAGTAAATATTGAAGTATAACTGGGCATAGAAGAACTAAAAGCCCACTAAGGCATTACCCCTTTCACTTATAAAGCCTATTTGTGGAGGTCCAAAGCGAACCAAAGCATAACAGCACGAGGGCAGCTCGCCATTTGAGTAAGTATTCAGAGAGTACCTTTCCTCGCTTAGATTCAGTCTGACCCTCACACTCACTCCATATGTAATACTACCTTGCCTTGCCTGAGTTCACCTGAACTTAATTATCCTGATCCCTTTACCCAACCTGATAAGAGATAAGAATGCGTTATAACAGTCTCCCTGAAACTGCATGCCCAGGTATATCGAATGACTGTAATATCTGACATATAAAGTGGTTGTTTGACATTTTAACAGTAGCATGATTTTAGTACTTTCATGATGTTATTACTTGTCCACCAACCTCATCTAATGGTTTAGGATATATAATATATAACTGACATTTTCAACTGTCAAAAAATAAATTCAGTTTGCATTTTCTAATCGTTTTTATTTCATTAAAATAATTTTTTTTTCTTAATAATAAGAACAATCATCTATTTTTTTTTGAGTTTTTTAAATGACAAGGAATTTAAATTTAACATCAAAATTTGGTTTAAACCCACTATGGATTAGTTTAGATATTGAAAACTATGTATCATGTTTAAATAAACTCCATAATTATTATTTAGAAATATCAATTGCATAAATTATGATAAAATCAAACCAAAAATTAAAGTCATTATAGTTTTTTTTTTTTTCCTTGAAATAAATAGCATCTTTCTTAAATGGCTAAACTCATTTTAGTGCGTATATATATATATATAGTCATTTTTTTTTTAATTTCATTTTAATTGAAGTTTGAACTTAATATCTCTCAACCCTATAAACGAATTAAGTACCATTAAACTAAAGATTTATTGGTGAAACTCAAAAAAATTATTTCGTAAGCATAAACTTATAGATAATATGTTAAATAAAAAATTGTAGGAACTTGAACGATGCCACACCCACTGCCATGATTATTGCAAAGCCCAAAAGTAAATCCATCGCATTAAAGCCAGACCCACAACAGAATAAAAAACCTGCCCCAATAGCTTTTGGCCTAGCTAGCAATAGCATAACTCAAAAGGAAAGATAAAAGAGCGCTGAAGAAACGATGTAGATTTTGCGAAGGATCCTGAAAAGCTGTAACTAGCAAAAAAAGCCAAGTAGCAAAAGGGTCAGATTTCTAACATAAAATTACAATTGGTAACTTTGGATCCAAAAAACAACCTTAATTAATCAAAGCCTAACAACACCATATGAAAGTCCAAAATTGTAAAAATACAACATGATTAGGAACAAAATCAATTGCAATTTCACCGTTATCATTTTTTTATGTATTAGAATAGATTCAATGTCCCAAGCTAAACTTACATGTTTGCAAATAAAAAGACAAATATTGAAACTTATTTGGTATAATTATTTTTTTTTTAATTTTTTTGAAAATATTCTCAAAGAAAATAGAATTAGAAAGACAAGTCTTTATATTTTCAGAGAAACAAATTGTAATGAGAACTAATTAGTGCACATTGATTCTAATTTGATAACTGACACATTATTTTGAAGAATCCCACATGATTTATCAGGAATTTTTTTTTATGATAACTGTAGAGTAATTTACCCAAAAATATATTTGATGGTAATTTCTTGTTTGTTTCCTTTCATTTATTAAAAAGAAAAAAGAAAAAAAAAATGAAAGGCAGGTCTTTATAGCTCTAGACACAAATTCTAAAGTCACAGTTTACTCATGATTCAAAGTCAATAAAATAATTAGCAAAATTATCGGCCTCTGTTTCTCTCGCAATAGGGAAGAGCAAGCGTTTACCCTAAGCGAAACGCCTCCCTCTATATTAACTATACTCGGTCACGATTGACCGGCAATTAACTTATAGAATATTTTTTTTTAAATTCATATATAAATAAATACATAAATAATCACTTTCCAGTTATATTATTTTTTACTATCACTTATTAAAGGAGCAAACAAAGCGGCAAAAGGCACCAACAGCCATTAAAAAACCAACCCCTCTGAAAAAAGCCAGTTCCTTATATAAACACTCAGATTCTCCACAATTTTCTCTCCCCACAAACACTCCCTAAATCCCCGCCAATATGCACACTATTTTCAACAACTGACGCCAACCCTTTCCTATAACAGCCATGCTCTTTACAAAGACCCACAAAAATTACAAATACAATAGCAAAAACGAAGATAAGAAAAGAAAAGATTATGACAAAATAAATAAAGGAAAGAGTTTTTTATTATGTTTCAGACAGGCAGTGGTTATGGATGACTGTGGTGGTGCAGATGGCGGTGGGAAGGGAAATTCCGTTGTTAAATTTGTTAAGATGGACAATAAAGATGGAGGAGTAGTTGTTTCAAGGATGTACCCTGCTTTACTATCACAACCATCATCGTCACCACCATCGCCATCGGTGGAGAAAGATGTTGTGGGTAACAAGAAAAAGAGAACTCATAAGAAATTCTTGCGATTAGTCAAGGCTGTTTTGTTCGAGACATCATTGGTTAGTATTTATTTCTTGATTATTGTTCTTGTTGGTAATTAAGGATTGTTTGAATTTAAATATACTAGTCCAACAATGATATTACTATTGATGCACTGTTTTGCTCTGTTTTCATATTTTTGTTCTATTTTTTAATCTTAAATTTTACTTGCTCTAGGAACAGAGAAAAGGGTATATCCCATGAATTTTGCATAATTTCAGTGCTTAATAGTTTTGATCCTCTCCATATTTCTAATTTTCTTGATAAATCATGTGCATATTATTTTCCCCTATCAATTGCAAAAATATGTTTTTTAGTCTAATTTTCCTTTTTATTCTTTGTATTATTAAATTTTTGTGATAGCTACATGAAATGACAATTTATTATATTCTAGTAACATTTACAATATTTTTTCTTCTATTTTATTTTTATTATATACTACTAGTCAATTTTTAGCTTCTAAGTCAAATTGTCTTGTTATTTTTATAGGCTAAGAAGATCAGGAAAAGGGCAGCAATAAAGAAGTTGAAGCAGTCAAAAGTATCAGACCCATCAGCCAAAGTAGAAAAGGAATTGAAACCAGTAAAAGAAAAATCATTACATAAAAAATTTGCCAATAAAAGTGGTGGAACAATTATTTCTAATTCTGCATCGGTGAATTCTTGTGCTGGGTTATCATCAACATCATGTGCTTCATCACAAAATTCGACGAAATCCAAGGAATCAAATGATGAGGGAAGACTTTCATTAGGATCAAACAATTCAATAGAGTCTAATAAGAAGACAATGTTAGACATTGTGCAAGAAAATGGGACAGGCTACCATGGATGTAATACAGTGCTTTTATTGCTTGCTGTGACTCTTTTGGTTTTGGTCTTCTGGGGTAAATTATACGCCATTTTATGCACATCGACATGGCTATTCTTCATTCCGAATTGGAATTCCAGGAGGAGATTACTGGGAAATATAGATAATTTGCCACCAATGGATTTGGAGAACAGGAAGAAAATTATTATGGAAGGAATTTTGGAAAGGACCAAAAGCCGTGTTGCTTAGGCAATAGGCATTGTGACAAGAAGAATTTGGAAGAGATAAACTAACCATTTGCATTTTCTGCCTAAAGGGTATAAAATTCAAATAATTTTTTGTAGTTTATGCTGCGTCAAGTGTATATAAAAAGTATGATCGTTCAAGTTTTTTATTTTATTTGTGATGCAAGGCTTCTTAATTGCAAAAAATGCAAACTAAAGCCTCATCAATTGTTGTTGTTGTTGTTGTTGTTTAGATATTGTTTTGTGGCCACAATGTTGTATTGGCATCAATTTTACACAATATTATGTGTACTGTCTTGTTTTGTAGATGGAGAGGGAAAAAATAAATTCATACATATGAACTTTTCAAGGCAATTATTGCAAATTAATATTTCTGTTTTTGTAATTAAAAGGTTAATTAATTAATAATCTATTTATAACGTTGAAGTCTTGAAATTATGTGAAAAAAATAATGAAAATTTTGCTATATTAATATGATTCTTCACTTTAGACCTATTTTTAGCAACTTTTTATCCCCACCTAATTTAGTAAATAATAAAAATTTTATTGTATTTTTGTCGGATGGTTTTTAAATCATGCTTTCGTGTGTTAAGATTTTTATATCAAGATTTTTTAGACTGCTAATTCTCAGCATGGACGTGCACATGAAAAATTCAATAAAATTGAAGATTAATTTTCATGTCGCTATTACATTAAAGTTTACAGTTACGCAATGAAATAGAAATATGGAAGTGTTTTAGACTTTTAGTAAAAATGACAAGATGTTTCGGACAAGACCTTTAGGAAATTTAATTTAATTATATTTTTTTCTATAAAGATATTTAGAGTAAAACTGCACTTATCATCTTAATATTATATCATCAACTTTATCACCTCAACACTTTGCAAAATACAATATAAAAAATTAATTTTTTTTGTTTTATATATAAACTCTATATAAATAATCTTATCTATCATCATTTATCTCTTTTTATATACTAAAAATATAAATATGTAGCACTTATATATGTAAAAAAATAAAGCTTTGTATTTATTTAATAGTTAATTAAAAAAATCATAAAATATTCGTAAAATTTCAATTTTATCATTAACTAAAATTTTTGACAATTATATATATATATATATTTATATTTTTTTAATTTTTGACAATTTTAGCATAAAATTAAAATTCAGTAAGAGTTTGATAACTAAATTGATGTGACATATTAATGTGATTTTTTTTTATTATTTTTATCACGTCAGTATCTAACTATGAAATTAAATCGAATTAATTAAATCAAACCAAATAAAAATAACTTGAATCGATCAGTTCGTTTTGATTTTTTAAACTTTAATTCGGTTTAATTATTTTTTTTTTAAATTTTGATTTTTTTATTTAGTTTGATTAATTTTTTAAAATTTTAGTTTTTATTTTGATTCAGTTTTAAGAGTTTCATTTTAGTTCAGTTCAAACTGAATTAACAAAATTCTTACCTCTTTATATTTTTTTTATTATTTTTTTTTTAATTTTCTAGTCATTCAATATCAAAAATATTGATTTGTTAAAATTAGTTAAGTTCGATTTGGATATTTTAAATTTTTTAAAATCGAAATAACTAAATCGAATCGATCTGAAATAAAAAACAAGTTATTCAAGTTGAACCGACATATTTTGATTCAGTTATTCAATTATTTAGATTATTTAAATAAAATAAGTAAATATATATATATTGGTTGGTTTATTTTTTTTAAAAAAAAAAATCAAACTGAATAAAAAAATTAATCGAATTAAACTGAAATTTAAAAAATTAAATTGAATCAATTGATTCAAGTTGATTCAATTCAATTTGATTTAATTTCATAATGAGTGATAAAAATAATAATATAAAATGTCACGTCAGCTCTGACACTGTAATTTTAACCGAATTTTAATTTCGTATTAAATTTATCAAAAATTAAAAATATATATATAAAATTACTAAAATTTTTAGTTCGTCATAAAATTATAATTTCATAAATGATTGGTGATTTTTTTGTAATTAATATTTTATTTAATAAATTAATATTTTTATCATTATTAAAGTAAAATAATATAAAATAAAATAAAAATACCTTTGTATAAATATATTAAACAACATAAGGTGATAAAAGAAATGATACAAATACGGTACTTCATTTGATTCTCTTCAATTTTTTTTTTCCTTTAAATTCCTTCTCGGTATATCTTTCAATATATTAGCAGCCAAATAACAATACTATATATCAAAATATGTAAATTAGCAATCAAGTGAATCAACTATACATCCATGTATAGCTCATTATCCCCAATTCATTTCTTAAATTTGAAATATTATATATTTTTTGTACTATAAAGATAAATATTTAATTACTTGAATGGAATAATATTTTAATCTTCCACTCATTCTTAAGTTTTAAATATCATAGGCTAATTATCTATTTTTTATAGCACAAAATAAATATTTTTTTTATTATTTTAGAGTTTCTTTTTCAAAATAATAATAAGCAAATCTTCTATTCTGTGAAAGTTAACAGAGCTTAAGCCCCGTCCCGTCTCTCTTACCCTTTTTACAGGCAAAAACCCTGAACCACTCACTAAACACTCGCACGAGAATGAAATAGTTTCTCTTACCCCATCGCTAATCACATCATCATCCATGGTCACCAAGTTCTTTCTCAAACCCAATTCTTTCCCTCTCACAAATGTCTCCCCAACCCACTTTTTCCTCTTCCCCAAACTCTCTGTCTCCAACCTCCCCATTGTTTCTCTTCTGTCTACATCTACTCAAGCGATAACCCATAAAGCCCTACCTTATGGACCCTCTCTTCTTAAAGGCAAAATCCTATTTCGATACCCGCAAAAAGATGAGCAATACTCTCGTTCCCAATTGGGTTCACAACTCGTTATTGGAGACAAACAAAACCCGGCAGAGGAAAAAGAAGAGGGCCCTATTGGCAATTATGGGGATAAGATAATTGATGAAGAGAAATTCACTAGAGTGTTTGATATTGCTGCTCTTCGAGTTCCTGCGAAAGATTGTTTTGCTCTAGAGAGCAGAATTCGTGGCCATTTGTTGAATTGGCCGCGGATTCGTAATATTGCTAGAGTGCCTGGAGATGAGGTAGAAGAAGAGCTTGTCACTCTTTTGGGAGACACCAAAAAAGGGAACGGAGATGAAGAAGGAAATCTCGATGCATTGAATCGAAGAATCTATGGGAGAGCAGAGGGTGATGGGGAAGAATTAAGTCCTGTTTTGTATAGGGAAAGATTGGCAAAGGAGTTTAACTCAAGGGGTTTTGTTGAGTTTAGGAATTTAGCTAAAATTTCGAGACCTCCAAAGAGGAAGAGAAAGGAAGGGGAAGGAGAGGAGAAAATGAGGCATAGAAATGGGAAAGATGAATTTTCTGTGGTGGAGGTTGTGGAAGAGGAGGAGGGAGAGGATTGGAAAGGTTTATTGGGGGATGATTTTAGAGGGAGGAAATGGACAGGTTCAACAAGGCTGTTGCTTTTGGATGAGAGGTTTGCGGATAAGGGAATGGAGGATTTGCCCCAGGCGATCAAGGTGGCTTTTCCAAATAACTTTAATTCTTTGTGAGTCGAACTCATATTTTTATTTTTTTTTCTCTCATGGCATTTATATTGCTCTTTTTTATGTTTATTTTTTCTTGTCATTATTCAGTAAGTTGATCGCCTTTCATAAATGATTGGGTGTGCAAAAAATTTTACTTTTAGGAATTATACTCAATGTTTGCTCTATGAGTTGATTTTGGTCTACTTAAATTAGCACTTTTGTTGTTCTACTGTGTCTATCGTTTGCTTTACTGAATATAATTATTAAATTTCTCATATTATTTGAAAGGAAAGATTAGTGTTGTGATGATTTATGTGTAGAACAATGTTTTTAATCAATGTTCTAGTATCACCCTCATTCTACTTTCCAAGACCTCTGTTCTTAGATTTATCATTTTTTCTGTTCTCTACAGCTTCTGGTACGTAGTTATATGGTTTTTTTTCCCCTCAAGGTCTCTGGACAGAATAGTGTCAACAAACTTTTTGCTTATAGGTGGATTTATGACTTGAAAAGTCTTGCTCTTTACATAATAATGTTACACCATATTGGCTTGGTAAAAAACTAAGTCCAAAGAGTTTAGGGGCTGCAGCATCCACTTCAATTGCATCTTTTTTTTTGTGATTTTATAAATTTTCTAGGTGCTACCAGGTAGAGAAGTCGAGCAAGCTATGAATTTTTTCTTGCTTTTGGCAAGTAAGAGTAACACAACATTCAACAAGGAAAAGGGAAAAAGGCAGAAGTTTACTTGGGAAGGAATGATAAATAGAATTTAAGAGGCTGCTCTTTAAGAAGAAAGAGAAACTATTGGGGCAGGGAGAGAAGCAGAGATAGTAGTATGCTGGGATGAATGATGAACATGAGACCTTGCCTTGGATATTGCCAATAGACTTATCACTTTGATTTTAACAGTGTGGAAAAGAGTTCCCGAGACGTAAATATTTGTATAATGAATCTTAACTTTTTACCAAGAGAGCATTTCAGCATGGTCTTCTCTTGTGTTTCTCTGGACATGAGGGCGCTTATTTAAAAGATGCTGCCTTAAAGAGCTGGATTATACTAAGTTGCCTTAAAGAGCAGGAATATATCAAATTCAAGTAGATTGGATTGTGAATAACCAAGACAATGAATACTTTTCTTGATGTTTCCTTGGCTTAGGTGGATGACACACCAGATCTTTTGCAACTTTCCCCTGCTGGCATGCTGTTATTTATTTATTTATTTTTTGCTATTAGATCCTTAGTTCAAGATACAACTTTCAAATTGAAGGTGTGAGGTTTCACCCCCCAGTTGTTAATGCTATGGTGCGTGTAAATGATGACACACATATTCAGTTAAAACATAAAGTTTGATTCTCCAATTATATACCCTTGAGAAGCAAATCAAAATTTTGATTTGTGGTGGGGTATTGATGCCAATTCTAAACTGAGTGAGTGCACAGAGTTGTGTGAATTAATCTTCTGTTGATTCTAGGATTGAAATATATGGAGCAGAGCAGTATTATGATGTCATTGCTTGGTCAGTTTATTGAAACATCAGCGTCTGCCTGCCTAATTAATGGCTTTGTAACCATGGTGGATGTTGTCTGGGTGCTGCTGTGCAGCAATTACCTTCCCTTTTCCCAGTCATTTCAATTAATTGTTGACCAAAGACTTCAATCTTAGTTGTCAGAGTCAGACACTCTTAACAATTGATTGTTGTCTGTCATTGTGGTCACTATATCACTGGACACTTCCCGCCTTAGAAATTGACCAGTTTAAATTGGGATAATTAAAAACTATTTGTAGTTAAACTTTAATATGTTGGCTTTAACAGGATTATTAAGAAAGTGGTACTTAGGGTCTTTTTCCCTGTCTTTTATATGCACCAACTTGATAAAGGAAACTTTAGGGTTGGAGGGATTGGTGGCAACCTACATGATGTTGCCTAATTGCCATTGCCCCATAGAGCTAATTCTTCTCAACTACGACATGAATGCTCATCTCTATTTTTCTTTATATTGCCACTCATTATTTGATCATGTTATCTTGGTAAGTTTGAACATTTATCTTTCTTCTTGTTTATGAACTTACAGCTAACATACTTGTCTTGTTCTGCAGGCAGCTTTACAAGAAGCTATGAAAGAAAACTCAAATTCTACATTTGAGCTTGTTAAATGCAAGCTGACTTTGTTTTATGATTACTGGCAGATGAATGAGGTATCCAAAGATCTATCATCTGTGTCTTTTACTTTCGAGTCTGCTCCATTTGCTTTGACTGTTTAACTTTATCTATAAAGTCTACAGGAGTTAGATTAGTTCATTGAAGTGAATTTTAAACTCAAAAGCATTACCAAGGTGAGGCTATGTTGTCCTTTGAAAGAGAGAGAGTAGCAGTGTTTTTTACCTTTGCAAGAGAGAGAGTAGCAGTGTTTTTTAAGTTTCTCAGGGGCCTGAAATTTCCTCAAATTTATTTCCCATTTATAGGTGTTGAAATGAACTGAACTGTTCCCTAACAGACCAGGCTTGGTTTGGCTTGTTTATATGAAAATAAACCAAAGTTTAAGCCTTCCTTTGGGGTTGTTTGTCTTTATGTTTGGTTTCATTTAGGGTCATGTACAGGCTCAACAGGTATCTGAGAACAAAGTCATATGTATTTTACCATGTTTAATTTTTGTTTGTACAATCCTTAACTTATTTAAGTTACTTATCAAAGAAGTATATTTTTGGGAAATTAATGCTATTTTTAATTAAAAATTAAAAATTTTATATTATCATGTTAAACTAAATTGAACATATATGCTTAAGCAAATCAAACTTTATCGAGGTCAAGCTTGACTCAAGCTTGAACAGAATTTGAAAATTGTTATTTTGGTTCAAGTTGCTTGAATTGGAGGGAAGCTTGACTCTCTATTTGTGCTGTAAACCAGGGGGTCTTTCTACACCTAGAAATGTGGAAGGTTTACAAAATGACTATGAATTCTGGTAACTCTATGTTTTTCAGGTCTTGGAGGCCTTGCTACCAAAAGGTGTGATTGTTCCATCGGCTTTTGAAACAATTGGACATATTGCCCACCTGAACCTGAGAGATGAGCATTTGTCATACAAGAACCTTATAGCAAAGGTGCTTATTTTTAGAAACTTGCAACTTTTACCATCTTGACAATGTACTGTAGAATTGAAAAGCAACATATAAACTGTTTGGTAATGGATATATACATTCGTTTACAGGTGGTTATGGATAAAAATAAGCCAAAGATACAAACCGTTGTAAATAAGATTGATGCCATACAGAATGACTACAGAACAATGCAGCTTGAGGTTTTAGCTGGAAATTGCTCCCTTGTGACCATGGTTGTTGAGAATGGATTACGATTTCATGTTGATTTAGCAACAGTGTATGTTTGCTTTCTTTGCAACCTACTTGGAAATTCAACTGAAATTTTCAGAAGTTTGTTCTTCTTATATTATGTAGAAAAGATGCTTCTTTCTTTCTCCCTTGTTTAGTTGGAAACTCCAATGTCTGTCCTTTAGTACCTATGTGGTAACCATCATTCTTCTGAGGTTTTGCAGACCCAGCATCAGTAAAAAAAAAAAAAAAAAAAATATTATCTTGTCATTTATAGCTTCTTTAGTCATCCTTAGCTGTATTTGATAGGATGTAGTTAGTTCTACGACATAAATACAAGTGAAAATACTTTATCCATATAACCATTCAGTCTCCTAAATTAGGGACTGCATTTAATTTCTCTTGCAGTCAGCTGAAGTTTCCTTGCATCTACTGTCTTCTAATGCCTTCTTATTTATTTTCCCAATTCCTTAATCTTTTCATGGCTACTGAAGGTCCTATATAAATATATTGTATCCTTGGTTGTTCATTTCCTAGAAAAATCTAATGCAAATCTTATATTACGATAAGGGTAAAAGTAAAAGAGCAGGGTGAAAATGGAAATTAGAGTAGCAAGGACTTAACTTGCTTATTTGCGCAGGTATTGGAATTCAAGGCTTGCAACGGAAAGACAAAGGCTTCTAAATGGCTTTACTCGCAATGATGTTGTTTGTATGTCTAATATTTTCCTCATTTGTGTTTATATACATGGAATTTCACTGTTGAATGTCTACCTAGAGGAGTGTTTGTGGATTATCATATTTGATCATTAGATTGGCAATTGTATAAAAATTGAAAGGAAAGTCTTTGAAAAGTAGGAAACCCCTCTCCCTGCCCTTCTCCCATTGGGACAGAGAGAGAAAAAAAAATGCCTACTCTTATAGCAATCAATATTATCATTTGAAACACCTTTTTATGGTTATTCTCCAAATTCATTTCGATATTAATGTGCTGAATTGTCTCATTCCGTAATCTTTTTGCAATTGATAGGTGATGTTTTTTCTGGGGTTGGTCCAATAGCTTTATCTGCTGCAAGAATAGTAAAACGCGTGTATGCAAATGATTTGAACCCTTATGCAGTGGATTATTTGGAGAGAAATTGTGTCCTGAACAAGCTTGAGAGGAGGATTAAGGTATGATAATGTCTTTGATGTATATGATATTTTATGTTAGTTACTTCTTTTTTTTTCTATTTACTTTTTTTTTTCTATTTGGTCTATTATTTAGAAGATTGATGCAACTATGGAAACCTGTAATGTCATTTGATGGTTCTCAACTCATGTGATGGTTTTCTTCTCCTCTAGAATAAGGATAGATGAACGATGAAAAGATAAGTTGTTGAATATAATATAACCTCTTCCAATTTCCTAATAACATTAGGAATTAGTGACTAGTGAACACTGAACACTAAAAGAATGTAAAAATGGTTCATTTGCTATTATAAAGGGTTCGGAAATGATTCGCTTGGCAATGGGCAGGGGCCCCTGCAAAAACTGCCGGTTTAACAATCCTACTACTCAAAGCATCCAGATCAAACTAAAATTTTCCGGTGCCTGTTTTAAGCCCCAGATTATTCTGTATAGCCAATTAGTATAATTATTTCTTACCTATTGTTCTCCATATTGAGGTTCATGCATTAAAATTTTATAGGTCTTTAATATGGAAGGAAGGAGGTTCATTGATGCTATGTTCTCAAGTGAGAAAGCTCAGACCATTACACAGGTTGTTATGAATTTGCCAAATGATGCAGCAGAATATCTAGGTGTGTTACATTTTCTTAATTCTAACTCTTTCTTTTGTTCTTTATAAAATTCAGATTCTAAAGTTGCTTGAATAATGAAGTTATCTCTATTCAATTAGAAAATACTTGCATTTCTTTATTTGTTAGGGCTCTTGAAGGTTGTAGTGTTTTGTTATTTTTGTTTATGGACTTATAATTAGGGTTATACGAATTGTCAGAATTATTTATATACCAAAAATTTCTTTATTTTATCCGGCTTATGAAGATGGGATTCAAAAAGTGAGTTTCTTGGATAACCTATACGAGGCAAGTTGCACCTGTCACTTGATGACTAATTCCATGATTCACTAATAACCAGGATAATAGTAAACTAGAAACCGGATAGTTTTTCAAGAATAAAATTTGAAGACTCTTCTTTTCTCTCTCTCACACTCAATGCTTTTGTCTGCGTTAACAGATGCATTCAGGGGGATATTTAAAGATATTCCCAAGAAGAGAGAATTAAATTTGCCAATGATCCATGTTTATGGATTTTCCAAAGCTCGAGATCCAGAATTTGACTTTCACGAGGTTTGTTGTCAAAATCTTCTAAGGAATTTTTACCTCTCTTTTTCCATGATTGTGTGCTGGACATGTATTCTGTTTTATATCTTTCTTGTGCCCCTGACCTTCTGTATGCGCCTTTTATTTATTTTATTGTTCTGAATTTGTTTTCCAAACAACATAAATGCAGCGGATAAGAATTGCTTTGATAGAGGTGGCAGTCAATGTAGAAATGCATAGGGTACGCCTGGTTGCACCTGGAAAATGGATGTTGTGTGCATCATTTAGGCTTCCTGAAAGTGTAGCATATGCAAAATCAAAACTAACTGAATAGATCAAGTGCAGCATCTGTGTATCGACTTTGTTTAATTGTATGTAAATATGGTTCAATCATTTGTCATATCATAGTTGATTCTATGATTCAGTGCTAGTCATTCAATTTCCTTTGATCTAATTGAACTTTAAACCACTGGCAATATAGTGTGAGTGAAGGTTAGGGTAGTTAATTTTGCAGTCTCACTGTCTACTGAGAAAGATTATCTCACTAGTTAAAATATTCTATCTTGTTATTTTTATTATTAATAAATTCTTATTTGCAATGTGATTTAAACCCTTGTATAATAACTCCATTAAATGAAAAAAGATTCTTTCACTTGTTATTTTTATTACTAATAAATTCTTATTAACAATTAACAACATATCATGTATTGTTTAATTCGACACAGTGAACAAGTGTATTTAAAATACAAGACATAAATAGTGCATTTTAAAAAAATTAACCATAATTACTAAGTTAATAAAAGCTAATGCTTTTTTAGTCATTAACCCTAATGATGCAAATAGAAAACAGGGATCATATACTTAGAACTGATCAATTAGTCTAGGTGCCCTATGTTTACTTTTAATTTGGTGGGTTACATTATAAAGTGTCCTTTGTTCTATGCCCTTTAGAGAATCTCAAAGGCATAATTTACCTTTTTTTTTTTTTGTTTAATGTTTGAGTCTGAGTATTTGTTTTGTACTTTACATCCCAACACAACTAACAGATGAAAGTGACCTCTTCATGCATCAAATTAATACTCAAAAAACTGTACATAAATGCTAGAGAACCTCGAATATTTGTTGATCAGATTTGTCCTCTTTGGACGGTCCAGATTTATCCCTTCAACTTTTTAATTATATACAAGCCCTTCGATTTTTTTTGTCCCTTCATAAACAGATCTTTCTGCAAGACATGTTGCCCCAGACTGACCATGTCATATGGACTCTATTTTGGGCTAAGTTTTAGGACCCTATGCCCTATGTGGGGGTAATTGGTAATGGCAAAAATGGAAAATTCAGCAAAATAAATAAATAAAGAGAGAGAAAAGCAAATCTCAGTTGGGATTGAGATATAAAATAGTTACATATATGTGTATGTGGTGTGGTCCTTATTAGTGATGGTGAGTTTCAATTTTTGGTGTGTGGAGAGATCTTTTATTGGGTATTTTGTCTTAAAATAGTTAGATCTTTCACAAGTTGTATAAAGCCAAAACCAACAGTCACTCTAACTTCACTTTCTCTTGTGGCAACCACCAGGATACAACAATATGCTTACCACCTACCCCAATCTTTCATTTATATAACCTTATTAAAAAATTATTTCATGTGTCCCTTAATTGAATTAGGTTTTTAATTAAAATGTATTAAGGTTTTTTTTTTCTTTCAGTAAATTAATATTACGGATCAATTTTATTAAATTCGTAATCTCAGTTGTAATATTTATTAATATAAAATGGAGAGAAATACTTGAGCAATTAGGGGGCTAATTGTAGTTGCCCTCCTAATTAATTTGCATAACCATGCATACACCTTTTTTCATTTGTTTCTGTAGAAGGTAAAAAGGGCTAATTTTTCCAAGTTATTTTTAGCATAACTTTCTAAGTTCAAAATATCCTGTCCATGTCCTGTATTAATTAATTAACACCTTTTATAGATAGTTAATTATTCATTAATTAAGAAAGCTGTTATGGGTTATAATTATTTCCGTTTTAATTCACAAATATTTAAATATGCACATAATGAATTACTTTCCATAAGGATTGAATTTGACTGAAACATGTGGTGAGCATATTTTCACCAGCGTGGGAGGATTCTTCTTGATTTTTATAATTTTTTTAATATATAAAGTTAAAATAATAAATTATGCTTTTTTTAAAAAAAAATATTTTAAAATTAACCTAATGTCTCTGAATTTAAATTTACCATTCTTTCATTTACCTCGCTCTTTCTTGCTCATCAATTCATTGTTACTTCCACTATAGTAGCTTTTTTTTTTCTCCTTTCTTCTATATATGAGTTTTTTTTTTTAAAAGATTAAAAACAAAAAAAAATTAAAATATAGATGAGTTATTTTATATTTTTCTCTATTAATTTGAATTGTTTTGTTGCCTAAAATTATTTGGGATGAAAATAAAAAATCTATATATCTTACTTTATTTAATTTTGAGATCAATATTAAATTGAATTTGAATTGTTGTTATTGAAATATGATTATAATACTTAACTCTTCAATATCAACTTAGCACTTACACTATTGATATGAGGAATATTTCTTCCGAAATTTTTTGCTTTGGCTCTTGTTTATCATGATGTTAATCGCTTAAATTGTAAGCCGTTTAATACTTTTATACAATGTTTTTAATTTTGAATATTGATGAAAGTAGATGTTAAAGGATCAAAAATTTAATTAGACTCAAATCGGTTGAATCGAAATTAAATTTAAAATAATTAAATTAATATTATATAAATAGAAAAAATATAAATTAATCTGTTAAATGTTAATTAATTTAATATTATTCTTTCATTTATTTTTTAATTTAATTAAATTTTTATAAATAAAAATAAATAATTAAATAAATTAAAATTATATATATGTAATTTTTATTCAATTCAATTTTTTATCATTATTTATATTCACTTTTATTTTTAAAATTTTTATACTATTTAAATATTTTAATTAATTTATTTATTTATAAATTTATAATTATTTAAATTAATTTAATATTAATTTGATGAGGTTTAAATTTTGACTTACTATAATATGAATGATAATTTATTTTTATTTAATTTTTAGATAATAATATGTGTTGTTATTAATTTGTTATTATGATATATTTCATTTATACAAATAATAATAATAGTAATAATTTAAGAAAAGTAAAAAAGCAAAAATAGTTGAATTTTAACCATTTCTTCTAAAATTAAAAGACACTGTTTTGAACTTTTAAAAAGATACTATTTTAACCAGTATATAATAAAAAAAAAATTATTACAAAACAACACCATTTTAATTTTGTAATAAAAAATAAAAAAATTCAAATAATTAATTCAAAAAATTCAATCCAAATCAATCGGATTATCAGTTATTTAATTCGATTACCGAATTTTAATTCGATTTTAAAAATGAATAATTAGTGATGAACAAAACAGACTGATCAATCAGTTTCAATTTTTTTTTATTCGACGCCCATTTTAAAACACTGCTTTTATATTAGTATTATTTCATATAAATATATATTAAAGAAAAAAAAATCAAGTGAAGTTTGAGCACGTGTGACATGGTCCCACTCCCCAAGGCACTGATCGAATAAAAAATAAAAAATAAAAACCAAAATGTATAAAATAGTGCCCAAATCCCTAAGCATGCCATGCAGGGCACAATCTGCTTCCCAGAACTCAAGAATCCCACCATGTCTGCCTATACCCAGCCTCCTTACACGTGCCATCTCTCTCCTTCTCAGCCGCCACCCCGGCATATCTGCACTGGGGTCCATTTTCCACGTGGCATGCATTAGAAGACCACACATTTAATGGGCCTCAATTGGAAGAGAAACGAAAGCTCCTATAAATGGAAAAAATAATTAATAAAAAAAAATAAAACAGGAGCCACAATCTTACGTGGCATGATAAGATTGGCAGTATATTGCTTCGGAGGACGGCGGCACACCGTACGCCCTACCCACCGCCACCTCTACTAACTATAACATGCGATTGAGATCTTCACCAGAATCATATCAACACCTCGTTGGTTACTCACGCGGTTTGGATTTTCGTTTTTTCTCTTTTTTTGTCCAATTTAATGTTTGCCAATGGCAAGTTTTGTATGTTTATTTCTCTGTATATATACTAATATTCATGAATTAATTGGAAATTTCTTTATTTCTTTATTGAGATAGAGATTCTCAAGTGTTGACAGTTTAATGTGTATATATATATATATATATATGTTCATCAAGTTCTACATATAACATATCCCTTCTATGCATCACCATGGCTTGACCAAATGGAGCATATTGTGAGTACGAGTATGTGTGTTTTCAGGAAAATTATGTGCCATCATAATTGTTTCATGGATTTTTTTTAACAGAGTCAGGACACTGTTAAGGAGGAATGAATGGAGTGAGAGAATTAAAATTTTAATTATAATTATTATTATTCTAAATCACTGTCTCCTCTAAATTTTTTTTAAAATAAATTCATATAATTTAATTTTCTTAATTAATGTCTCAAAAATTCTCATCAATTACGCGTTTAATTACTATCTAATATTATATTTCTTCTAATACTTGTAGTATTAGTATTACTGATTAATTTTTATAATATGGCTAATAGTTAATTTTGTATCCAGCATTAAAATTAAAAAACCCCAAATAAAGAAGTGTTTGTCAAGTTTATCTAGATAAAGGAAAATTCTTATTTACATTATAAGTATATTTTTATTTATATATTTAAATAAATATATAAAATAAATAAAATTTTTTAATTCATATAATTTATATATTTTTTCAATAAAAAAGATCGATAAATATATAAATGAAAAAAGATATTGGTTGAGTATTTTTTTTCATGAGATCTTATAATCTTATAGAGGCTCTTTACCATCAATTAATCTTGTCTCTATAGCATGTCGGTTTGCTAGCTCATTATGAGAACCTGCTTAGGGGTTAACTTAATTTTGATAGAGACATTCTACCTAGGTGCCTCCTATTGCCATCCACGTGAATTTCTTGTCATAAAAATTAATCAAATTATTGCTTGATATACTTATAAATAAAAATAAAAATTATATATTTAAATACGATAAAATATTTTTTAATTATAAAATAAATATTTAATTTTTGGGTTACTAAACTAATACAAATAAGATATGAGATTCTTTAAAAAAAAAAAAATTTATCAGAATTTAAATTATAAATTTTTTATATTACGAGATAGACACTCAATAATTAAATTATTAATTTTTAAGAAATAATTTTAATAACATTAATCCACATAAGTGTTTATAATAATATATAAAGATATAATAAAAAAGTGAAAATACAAAAATTAGAATGTAATTAGTAATATATGACTATAAAATATTGATTAATGCAACTTTTAGACCTTTGACTATTCTACTTTGTTGTCTTAAATGGCATTATTAACTAATTATATATGCCAAGTTTGGAATTCAATATTAACATAACTGCATAGGAAAAAGGAGTTGAATTCAGCATTCTAGAAAAATGGTTAATGGGGACAGAAGGATTTTAATTATCAAAGAGAGGTTGATACTTTTGTCCCCAGTAGGAGGATGAGTGGTTATGGTAACAATAATGATTCTAATTGATAACTCTAACCCTTTCATTATGCCATAAGAATTTTTGAAACAAATAGGACAAATGTTGATTTCATAACTATTGGCAGTTTGGTTTCATTTGCAGACAAGCATGCACAAACTGTAGTTAGGTAGTACATTAGCCTATGAGAAACAATAATATTTGTGGACGAAACTAAAATATTAGACTTGGATACATAATAGATCATTATTATGGGGTTTAGCTAGCTGGCTATGTGAGGAGTTATAGGGTGAATGTGTCTCATATGTCGTAATACATATAATTTAATGTACCTTAGTATATTTAAATAAATTTTTAATGTAAATATATTTGACCTCCATTGTAGATTACCAAATATAATCATAGTCATTTACAATGGAAATTAAAAATTAAAGGCAATTTAATTTTGATTAAATTTTATTCTATAAGACAAAAAGTAAATTTTTAATCGTTAAATTAATTTTTTAGTTAAATTAAGGTAAATTTAAATGAATCTAAATTATAACTTTATTTATTTATATTTTGATAATTAATTAGGGGAGAGAAATATATAAACACATGAAACATCAGTTTATATATACAATCTTTAATCAATTAGAAAACACCTCAATTAGTCAATTATAAGTGACCTAATATTACAATTAGTCATTTGGAGAAGGCTAATGATATAATCTGAAAGGAAATTTTATGGTGAGTATTAAATTAATGTTTTACTGAAGAAAGAATAGGTTACCATAAAGAATAGGTTACCATATTAGAATCTACCACATGGAGTCAGCTTTTTAATGTTTCCAAATGTGAAGAAGGCATAATTGCAAGCCTATAAGATAGGGCAGATTCAATATTCATGACCAAATCTTACTCTATATGATTGCCCAAAATAACTCTTTCTTCTCTTTTATTGTTTCAATAAATTATTACAAATAAAGATTTTATCAAATTACCTCACATATTATGATCATCACCATTGAAGTAGCAGTGATTGATGATCATCAGAAACACACACTAATGTTTAACATAATCAACCATCACTAGCTATTTGTGTTGTTTTCCTTCTAATTATAATTGTGGCAAAATTTATTGTTTTGATCTTTAAAATTTTAAAACAAACCGTAATCATATTTTGCTATTTTGGACAAAACTGACAACACTGCTATAATACAAAACCAGCTTTCTTGTTTTAACATCTTCACCACAGGACAAACCCCTATCCCTCCGGCCGTCTCTCCTACATTCGGCTAACTTACTCTCTTATTTTGACACGTGTTAATAGGGTCCACTTAAAAATTTTACTCTTCCTTGTTTCTTCACGTACTTCAAAGGACCGTGTACTACAATGTTCAGTTGAGAGTTCACTTTAATGAAAGTGAAATTTACGCGCCATATTTGAGAATTGGCTTAGCTTTCTGCAAATCGGATTGGGGTTTTTTCTTTTTTATTCTTTAAATGCAAATAAGCTATTTCCAAAACTATATGGTTATTCCCAGGGTGACACTATCATATGAATTAATCAATAATAATTTAATATATTAATAAATAATTATTTATGAGATAAAAATAATAATTAAATAATTAAATTATAATAATATATTATAATTAATATACTCATATGTTAAATTACCATTAATTAATCATAATCTGACGAGATCAATTAATTTCAACTAAAAATTTGTCCATAAACAATTAATTTACACATAAATAAGAAAAATTTTCAAATATATCAATACCGTATTCTGAAAAAAAAAATTAATACAAGACACATCTCAAAAAAAAAATTGATAATAGTATGAATTTAAAATTAAAATATCAGCATTTCATAAATATGGAGTCCATATATAATTGAATCTGATATATATGTTTTCTTTTTAAATTTAACTTTGAATAAATTTTGAATTTGAAACATCTTAATTCGGAGAGTAGAGACGACTTCAATATTTAAAAAGCTCATTGGATGAAGGACAAAACTAAAAACTTTAAAATTATGGGGGACAAAGATAAATTGATAATGAAAAATATTAAAATTGTTAGAGTTCTAATCAAAATTTCTAAATTTTAGAAGGGTTATACTTGCATTTTTTTGAACAAAAATCTGTGTAAATTACATCAATGAAAACACAATTTTTTCAAAGTTAAAGGGGCCATGAATCCAAACTTACATGTAATTATATCATATTTGAATGTATACAACCGTTTAAAATGATAATAATACATAAGATAAAAAATATTTGTCCTTTCATCAAAATATATATATATATATATATATATATATATATATATATATACCAATCATTTTAGTTAAATATTTTTTTCAACCCTTTATTTAGGAGTATTAGTGTAGACAAATTTTTCATCTATTATCTGCAAATGGAAGAAACAAGCAATGTAATTAGCAATCTACCAGAGAGTGAAAGCAGCTACTAGGCATTGGCCATGCCCATTCAGTTTTTCCTCTAGTTTCATAACTGTGAATCTGCTAGCCTAACTCCTCTCTCTCTCTCTCTCTCTTCTGATAGAATATGGACACAGACACAGGTATAATAAGTACATAGGCACCATTTGTCTCCCATTCTCTGAAAACCCCAACTCTGTTAAGTGTTCAAAAGAATCAAAAACCCAAACTTTCTGTCTCTCTCTCTCTCCAAAAGAAAAAAAAAAGAGAGACCTAACATCAATGGCTACTTCTCTTCCTTTCCTTCTCAGGACTACTACTGAACAACCACAAGAACCCTCCAAAACCCATATTGGATCCGATTTAACCAAACCCGATAAACCAACAAGTACCAGGGGAAGAAAACCTACCAAAGCTCCGCCTCGCAAGAAACAACCTCAAAGAGGCATGGGTGTAGCTCAGCTTGAGCGTTTAAGGCTCCAAGAAAGATGGAAGAAAATAACAGAAACTAATCAAATTGATTCTTTTGATCTTCAAACCCAAACCAAGTTACCTGTATCCGATCCGATTCCAAGTTTTCCGATTCAGTTTGAAACTGTGAGCTATGGTGTACCAGTAATTAATAGTGGTGGGTATTTAGGTTTCAACCAGGGAAATAGTCTTGTTGTTAAGCGGATTGAAAATGGTGGGTTTTCTGAATTCAGTAGGAGTAATAAATCGGGTCAATTTTTGCTGAATCCACATCTTTTAGGAGCTCCAGATATGAAGGTTCGGATTGGGAATGCTGGTAATGTTTTTGAGACCTCGAAAGAGCTCTCTTCAATGCCAAAGATGGTGCAGCATTTGGATCATACTCCCTCTGATGTCTTCTTTAAGGTTTGTGTTTGAGGCTTTATAGTCCTTTTTGCTTGTTTCCAGATAAATTGAGAAAAAAAAAAGGAAAGAAATTAACATTTTGTGTCGCTTGAGCCTCAAAATTCTTGTTGATCTAATCTTGTGTGTCTCACATTTTTCGGTTGCCTGTTAAGATTGGACAGTTTCAATGGTTTCTGTTTGGCTTTCAAGAAACTGCAGGAAAGGATAAGAAAAAACATCTTTTCATTTTTTTTACACTCATGTCCCAAATAAAAGCCATGGCATTTTTGGTTATGTATCATCAAGATAATACTTTTTTTCATTGGATTTGACAAACATTTGTTATTAGATGGCTAATGTCAATGTTTTATTGCAGAAGAAAAGATTCAACGGGGAGAACATAGGATCTAACAATGCAAGGAGAGAAGGGATTACAGAGAAATCACCGATCAATGGTCCTGATTTTCTAGGATTAAATCTTGAAAACAAAATAGACCTTAATCATGATAATCAAGGTGGATTTACTGCTAAAGCAGCAAGAAGTGCTTTATATGCCAAGCCTCACAATCTCAGTGAGGTAAAACATAATTAATTAAATATCCAACCACAACCAATTCATTAATTTTCATTTACTTTTATTACTTTTTCTTTCTGAATTTTATTGAATCTTGATTGTTTAGTTACCATGGGTTTTTTGTTTTCTTGAAGGGTGCAAAAGTAGGAGCAATCCACAGGAAAGGAAACCCTCCGACGGTTGGAAATTTATTAATGGAATATGAATTCTTCCCAGGGAAAACAAATGGTAAAACGAGCACTTATCTCAAGAAAATGGAATTACCTGCTGCAGAAAGTTCTTGTGTTACAACTTCTGATGATCATAGTGGTCATTATACTGCATCTAATGCTACTACTAATTCTGTTGATTTGTCTCTCAAGCTTTCATTTTAAAGCCAAAAAATTATGTCTTTTTTGGGGTTTTGTGTGGGTGTTTTTAGATATCTGTGTGTGTGTGATTACCCTATTACCTATAAAAAATCCAATACCTTTTGGCTCGCATTTTTTTTTCTTGAACTAATAGACCTACAAAAGTAGTTCAGTTCAGTATAATGCTCTGATCTGATCTCTCTTTCTTTAAGATTTGTCAGTCTTTGCTATGATCTTGCCATTATATTTTACTTATTATCATCTTTCCTTGTTCTTCTAAAATCTCTTGTGGGGTTTATGTATGCTTTTATCTATTTAATTGTCATCAAGTGTTCATAGGTTGGCTAGATATTTATGTAAAACCTTTTGAGACCCAATTAATTAAAGAAATGACAGAAATTTATTGGCTGCCCTATCTAGGTTGGTGTTGTACCTGTATAACAAACATATCTAAGAATTTAGCTGGATGCATCAAATGTTGCTGTTCTTGTTTGTACAAGGTTTGAAAATATATATATATGTTATTTCATTGTATTCTTATTATCTCCAGTAATCACAATTAACTATATAAAAAGCTAACTATTTATGACTTGCTAACAGTATATATTGATTTATGTGCTTAATTACTTGCTCTTCTTCCTCTGGCTGGCATGCACTGGGTTATTAATTGTACACTTATATATTGTTCTCTAATCTGTCAACATGGAATCAAGGCTCCATCATTGTCTCAACTTATTTTTTTTTTTTTTTGTTTTTCATGGTATACATTGAAAATTCGTATAATGGGGCCACAGGTGTTGTTCGTGCAAGAGTTTAAACCTTTTAAATAAATTTTTAATTTAGTAATATTAGAGGCAATAAAGTATCATATTCAAGTTCTAGTCGGGCAAATCTTTTTTTTTATTACTTTTTTTTTTATTAAAAAGAAGACTAAAGTCTAAAAATTTACATCATAAATCTTCTTTTATGAGTTACATCACAAATGTCATGTAGAGAAAATAGCTACTAATTTTTTTAGGGAGGACAATCAAGAATATCAACACTTATTGCCAAAGAACTTCCGAACAAACAATTAGCTTCCTTGTAAATATGGTACATATCCACTTCCCAAACCTTGTTGAGTATTTCCCTGATACTTTGCACAAGACTAAAAAGTTCATTCATCAACCATGCATTCTTTATTGAGAATAAGCCTCACCATGCTCAAACTGTCAGCTTTCACCATCACTTGCCTAAACCCTTTATCCCATTGTCATAGATAAACCCACATAAATTCTCCACAACTGAGCCATAAATATAGAGTAGACTCCTAAGTTAATAGCATACCCACCTACCCAAGCACCTATATTAGAGCGAAGTAGCCCCGTAGCAGAAGTCAACCCCTTGTTCCTAATGAAAGACCCATTAGAATTTAGTCGAAACAAACCTATAACTTCCTATATCACGAGGCTTTTGGCACTCGACTATGTTTTCGGTGTTTTATATTCTTAGATTCTAACTAGTAAATATTGATTTTGTTAAGAAACATAAAAATATAATAATTAAGAAAGAATATTTGATAATATAATATAATAATTTACTTTTCAATATTATTATTTTTGTTGTTGACTACACATTACAAAACTATTCAATTTCTGATTTTTTCTTTCAAAATAGCCAAAGAAAGAGAGAGATAAAAGGAGTATTTGCTTTAAAAGCTCAAAACCCTAGCAACTGTATATCATTATTTTGAGTGGAAATGAGTGAATAAAATAAAATATTAAATAGGGAGAGAGGGATAATTTCTGTTATAGAACAAAGATCCATCTTTTGAAGTGCTGAAAAACAAGGAGAGCATCTCGGCATTACTGATTATGGGAGTCCAGCAACCTTTCAGGAAGTGCTTTAAATAATGTGCAAAAGACAGATAAAAAAGCCCTATATATACCTCTAACTTTTTTTTTTTACTACATAATATATATGTATGGTTCAGTGAGCGGCTGCTATAGCTAGTGATGATCAGTAGTGTACAGATACAAAGGCAAGGCCACAGTACAAATCTACAAATAAGTATATATATATATATATATATATATATATATATATATATATATATGAGAGAGAGAGAGTGGCAGTCTGTGTAGTGATCAGTATAAGTAAAGGCATGCAGTAGAAGCTTTTTCTTTTAAGTTCCTTTTGATTGGTTGGTTGTTGAGTGATCAAACCCTTTGTCTTACTTGTGATCGGCTTTAACTTTCTCTTTCCTTTCTTTCTTGTCATTGTATTTTTGGCAATTTAACTCTGCTTTACCTTTTCTTCTCACTCTCTCTCTCTTTTATTGTCTCCTTGTTTTGGTGCTATAAGTGATTTACTTCATAGATAATGTTTCCTGTATCTTTTATTGGGTTCTATCCTCTTGTTGATGGATATTATTTTATCATAAATATCCATGTTTATATTTCACGTATAACAACCAATGAATTTTTTCTTATTCTTTGACACAAAACTAAAAGTCTAACAAATAGTTATAATACCTGTCAGTATAGGTGTTTAGAAGATCAAGCCATGTATCAATCCCCTCCTTTTTAATGAATTTCCGGTGTATGGCTAAAAGAAAGTCCAAAAAATTAACTTTTTAAATTTAAATTGAAATTTTTGCTATGGATTTATGTGGACCTATTAAAATTATTTCTCTTCTATAGTCTATTGATAATTATAGATGCAACATGACAATAGAGTTAAATTTGCATTTCCACATAAGAATATACTTAAATTTAAATCTCTACGAATATAAATAACATCTTTTAATCACAAAATTTATATGACATTAAAGAAAAAAATTGATGAAAATAAAAGCTAGCTGTAAGATCATCTAATTCATCAAAATTCATAACAAAATTTTTTTAATGACACTATCAGAAAATTTTGGCAATACTATTAGTATTTGTTGACATTTGGTAACATTATCAACATATTGTCATAGGTATGCACTTGTTGTTAATTATTGATTTTAATAATAAGTACCATATAATGTTAAATAAGCACTATTAAATTTAATTTTTATTGTTGTGCCCTCATCTAATACTTAAAAAAAAAAAAAAAAAGGAAATTATTCTCTTGTTCCTCAAAAACATACATGGGAGAGAAACTCTAGTCATGTCCAGCAACGGCCGAATCATCTAGAGGAAGTCTATCAAAACATGTATATCCAAAGGCAATCAATCCCACAACAAGATTTTACTAATTTGACTAGCACATTAATTGAATCTACCCTTTATAATTAGCCAAATCAATTACTATATATATAAATAGAAGTGCAATTATATGGCATCAAAGTTGAGCTTTTCCAATGACAATTTAATTATACCTTTGAATGAATTAATAATGTCCATGAATTCAACCGAAATGATTGATCAAAATAAAACAAAACAAAAAATTCGTGAACGGCAGGATTCGAACCTGCGCGGGCAGAGCCCACATGATTTCTAGTCATGCCCGATAACCACTCCGGCACGTCCACAGTCAGGTGCTAGTGATCGAATTTATTTTGATAACCTAATATAATATCTCTCAATTAAAAAAAAAAAAAATAATTCGATTAAAAATAATAATAATAATTGGGCTCATGTCCTACGTTTTTAGGTTCATTTACCCCAAAGAAAAGCCCAACCCAAACAAATAAACCTTTATTCCCATCTTTTTTTATTGCTTACTTTGTCTAGTATACCTTCCCTCACTGTCCGACAAATCATCCCCACTTTCTCTCTTTCCCGGCGCAACGATCTCTCTTTGCTAAACCATCTCAAATTCTCTTCTCTCTCTATCACCAAAATGAATCCTCACCAAAACCCTATCGATCCTGATCATCCCCAGCTTCCTACCATCAAGATCCACCACCCTTCCTCCCCTTGCCACCCCCATCATCACCCCCCTACAGCCACTCCTACTCCCACGGCCGGCGCTCGCCGTAAGATCGGCGTCGCTGTCGACCTCTCCGATGAGAGTGCCTACGCCGTCCATTGGGCTGTTCATCACTATATCCGTCCAGGAGATGCTGTGATCCTCCTCCACGTCAGTCCCACCTCGGTGCTTTTCGGTGCTGACTGGGGTCCACTTCCTATCGCTAGCCCTACTCAAACACCTACTCATGCTCAACAATCTGAGTTCAATAAAGACAACTCGAATTCGAATTCATCTCACGAAGATCATAGCAATGATAGTCGTCAAAATCAGCGGCTGCTTGAGGATGATTTTGATGCGTTTACGGCGTCGAAAGTGGCGGATCTTGCGAAGCCGCTGAAGGAAGCGCAGATCCCGTATAAGATCCATATAGTTAAGGACCATGACATGAAGGAGAGATTGTGTTTGGAGGTGGAGAGGTTGGGATTAAGTGCGGTGATTATGGGGAGTAGAGGTTTTGGAGCAGCTAAAAGAGGAAGTGATGGGAGATTGGGTAGTGTCAGTGATTACTGTGTGCATCATTGTGTTTGCCCTGTTGTGGTGGTAAGATATCCAGATGAAAAGGACGCTGGCGGAAATGGTGAAGGTGAAGCTGTCATCAATGTTCCTGTGGAGGAGGCGGCGGCCAATCGCAAAGGTTAACTCTTTGTTGTTAATTTTTATAAGTTTAGGATAGATCATTTTGATTATGCTTGATAGTCACGTTGCTCTCTTTGTTATTATGGGCTTGGTTATGTTGTGTGATTGTTGAAGGTTTTTAGATTGTTTGTTTAGTTGGGTGTGTGGATGTTTTGATTATGCTGTTGAAAATGATGAATGAGTCATCGCATCACTTTTGATAGTGTGAATTATAAAACAATTTTGATAATTGTATTTGATACAGCACACTAGGTTGTTTTAGAGTTGCTGCTCTTGATCATGATCATGATTCATGAGAATGGTTGTCTTTATTAGTATCAATATCACAGTGGGAGTGACTATTGTTATCAATTCAAGTTAGCCTAATTTCATTGGCATGTCGTTGAAGAGAAATGAGGATGGTGCACTGAAGTTTACATCATTGTATTCATTCCTGGATCTTTACTAAGTGTCCCTAGTTGTCTACTTATCTGCCGAAGAAGTTAATGGGTATTACCAAGTTATTTTGTAGAGGCTGATTTTATAGTTATCAGTAACATTGTTGGACTTCTTGTTCTATATTTATATCTACATGGAGAAGCTGGAAAAATGTTGCCCCATGATTGGTGTAAAGAGTTCATATTAGGCATCCAAACACAAAAATTGTGAAATTTATGCTGCATAAACTGATTATAGGAAAGCTGGAAGAAGGCTCAAGGAACTTAATTTGGGTGGTGTTTGGTACGGATTTACCCTAGGTTTAGTTATATCAATGCATGATTGATTTCTCTATACTGTGTTTGTTCTGTCCAATACCATCTTCTTGATTTAGGGATATCTTATGTTCAACAGTAAACCCCATTTGAAAATGAGATGAACTGCCATGCCAAAATGTTCTGTCTGTTCTTTTGTCTCCCCGTCCAAAATACTGTTGTTTGATTTTTTCATGTTTATGACACAGCTACTAGAAAACTGCGGTGCTTTTCTTTGCCCACTCCCCATTGTGTCTACTTCTTCTAGGTTACTTGCATCTTGAAGAGGCTGGGGACTGAGAGTGCAGGCATATTAGAACAAGTGAAATTTACTAGGACAATGTTTTTTTGTTGCATTTATATACACTAGACTTGTCATGAAGTTTTATTTGAATATTTCTTTTCTTAATTGGAATTTTTGTACTTTGGCCATTAGTTCTTTAGGTCAATTTAAATGTTATTTTCTATTGACTTTCCAAAGGAAAAGGTTAAAAATTTCCTTGGGAGTCTGAATGCAAGTTCGTTGTTATTGTTGTTTGTAATTTATCACCCTTTTGTGATTATATTTGTTCCATGAAAATGATTCATATAAAACTCCAACATTCAACTCTGTGAGGGCTTGGTTTGTTATTGTATTGCGAATAATGGATTTGTATGCAGTTGTGTGCTAAAAGATATCTTTGTTTCTTGTTTGACAGATGCCTAGTTTAACCTTCCAAAACCAGGGCTGGGCTCCTTGCCATAGCAGGTAGACTATTGATGCTTAAAATCTCAATTTTTCCGGTTATATTTTGATTTCTTTTGTTTTCCCCTTGCCTCAGCTATTTCACTTTTATCATTTTCTTTTCCTTTTTTAGGACATTATTGTTTGCATGTGAGTGCAGTCTCTTCCTGCTCATGCTTTTCTTGAATATTTTCTCGCACATCCAGCACAAACACGTAATAGCTTATTTTGATGCATTTTTTTCCTGTTGTAGCAGCATTTCTCAATTGTCATGTAGATCCAATTATGCTCTTGGGCTGTCTTTTTATCTTTATAGATTACGTAGTGGTCGTCAATTAGCAGAGATTTGGTGGCAAGCATGCTAAGAGATGCGATGGTCCTTGTTGGACTATCTGCAAAAATAGAAGGCTTTATATTGCTCATCCCTTTTCTTCTAACCCTCTCGTCAGTGGTTTCTCATGTATGAAACTTGACGAACATGTGATGATTTTTGTATGGCTGAAGAATGTAATGTTTTCTGACATTCTGCTTGGCCTTAAGAAATAGGTGATTGTAATGTACATCATTTTTCTCTTGAAGATCTTTTCTATCTCAGTTTATTTGCAGCTTGTAGAAATATGTTTAACCGTGGCCAAACCTTCTCTTTAGTTGTGGTGTGGGTTTATGGAAAGGGTTTTTTTTTTTATTTTTTTTGAAATGGGGATTAAAAATCCTTATTTCATCCTCAAGTCATTTCACCCCAGCTTCAAAGGAAATGGGGACTTAATTTGCCTTGTTTGTCTATGCTGAGGCTGAGATGCAAGGCTATTTGCTGTCTTTTCCTCGTTAAAAATAAATAAATAAATAAAATAAAAAGGAAAATGGCTACATGATGGGAGAATAAATGTGGATATTTTGGTGCATGAAAAGACGGTTATAACAAAGAGTGGCTTAGACATTTTCAATTTGACTAAATTATCTCTAAAATTAGAAAAAATAATATTTATATTTTTTTATTTTGAAAAGTAATTAATTAATCTCTAATATTTAATTATTTTGATATATAGTCTTTTCATTTATTTTTTTTAGGATTAATTAATATTTATCTTTGTAAAATGATTTAATATATTAAGTTCTTCTAATTTTTTAAAAATATACTAACTTTGTCATAATATGTTATTAGATTATTCTATTCAATTTTATTATTAGTCAATTTTTAGTTAACTCTACAATAATGATAAAAAGGTATAAATGTTTTTGCCTTTTATTTTTAATTAATTATATTTTATTTTTGTTTTAAAAAATTTTTTAAGATTAAAAAATTTATTTTTATATTTTTGATAAATTTTAAAATAAAAATATTTTTTAAAAAATATTTTTTATTTTTTATTTGTTATTTTTTAAAAAATAAAATAAAAATATTTTTTAAATATTTTTAAAAAATATTTTTAATTTCAAATTTGTCAAAAGTATAAAATATATTTTTTAATTCTAAAAAAAAATTAAAGTAAAAATAGAATGTAATTAATTAAAATTAAAGCGTAAGGACATTTCTGTCTTTTTATTATCCTTGCAGAGTTGACTAATAGTAAAATTGGACGGAAGGGTGTAGTAGTATATTATGATATTCGTCAGGGGTAGTTAGTATATTTTTAAAAGGTCGGGAGAATTTAGTGTATTGAGTCATTTTAAAATGGAGAAATTATAATTAACTCTTTTTTTATTAAAAAATATTTTTTTATTATATTATAATTTGATATTTAAATTATCGCCTTATACAATAACAAAAGAAGAAAAAGTAAAAGGAAAGAAAAATAACAATCAAAATTGAAAAAAAAAAAAAAAAGAATTGATAATGATTTGAGATAAATAGCTTTGCCCAAAACCAGTTGCTTGTGTGTGATGGTTTTGCACGTGTGTGATGGTTTTATTGCGAGCTCCCTTTCAGTGCTCCTCTTGACAATTTTGGCGGTATGTGAGTATTTGTTTTTTATGTTTCTTTGGATTTAGCCTCAACTGATTCTTTGACAGAAGTTTCTCTTTGTTTTATCATTTGATGTTACACTTTTGTGCCAGCTTTTATTATGGGATGAATGCAATGCGCTCTGAGTTTTACGCGCTTGTTGCCTCCTCTGTTGACGAGTTGATCGAGACACCGTCCATGGTTGGTGGTGCCGTTTATGGGTTATGGAGGGCAATCAAGAACAGTTATGGCTGGTGGTGCCGGTTATGGGTTATGGGTTACGGTTTTGTGAAATTTTTCAGATTGGGAAATTTTTATGTTGTGAAATTTTTCTCATTTGATTTTGAATTTGGTGATTTTCTAAAGCTAAAATTAATGGAAACTTTATGAGATATATGTTTATGATGGTGGATTTAGATTTTTTAATTGTGGATTTAGATTTTTGGGTAAAATTAAAGGAAGATAGGAGAAAGGAGTGATAAAAAGAAAATATTTAAGAAAAAAGAAAGATATTTAAAACTTTTTATATGTATTTAATGAAAAAGTGGATGGAAGAATCATATATATTGATGAATATATTATAAATTAATTAGTTAGTTTTTAGAATCAAATATTATGAATTAATTAATTAATTTTTAAAATAAAAAGATGCTAAGCGATGATTAAATGGTAATTTGCCCAATCAATTTTATACCTTTGATCTCTAACAGAACTGTTAGAGAAAAGAGCTCATATCTTCATTAACTATTCCTTTCCAATATTTTTTTTTTTATTATATACATTTACAATGTGTAGGTTCAAAATGTGGTGATTGGAATTTTATACAATCTATGCACATACATATAATTATTAGACATTTAGTTTAGAAGTAATACATAAAAAGGTAATTTTAATATTGAGTTTTAGTTATTATTTTAGATAAAATATGATTATAAAATAATAATTTTAAATATAAATAATTTAATATAAAAATAAATTTTATGAAAAATAAAATTTTTGATAAAATTATATATTATTATAATTATTACTATTTAAGTTTATTTTTTATTTATTGAGATATAGTCTAGCAGTAAGTATATATTTTATTGAATAATAAATTTAATATTGATTTCTCTCTCTTAAATATTAAAAAAAATTAATTTTTATTTATTTAATTTATTTATTTAATATTTTTTAAATTCTACTTGTTAAAAAAATAATTTTAATATATTCAATAAATAAAGTGTACTTTATTTGAAAATTACTACATAATTTATCTAATTCAGTATTAAATTAATGGACCGTGAGAAATAATAATAAGAAGATTATCTATCCAGTTGATGACAAGGATTGATCGCCGAGAGAATTAAAACGTGGCAATGTTTCAATGTTTTGGTAGCTTCGTGGTTGGGTTGGCATGCAGTATTCTGGACGAAACTCGCTATTCTTTTGACACATAATTCACTTGACTGACACTTGTTTCCATCACTTAATTAAATAAAAATACCCATTCCTTTCAATTAATAGCCCAATAGAAGTGGAAATAGAGTCAAATTATTCATGCAACTCGCAACTCGCAACTCGCAACTGTCTAATTGACAAGTTCCAAACTACTTGACAATTGACAATTCTCAAAAAGAAAGAATACTGTGGACTTCTAAAGGTGGCCAGTCTTTGCACTTTTTTTTTGAGGGGCTATAGATTCCATTCATTATCCTAATTTTCCAAGAGTTCCTATCACTTAACTGGATTTTTCTCACATTATTATTATTATTTTTAAAATTTTCTTTACTAATTTTTGCCATTTTATTAACCTCCTAATTTTCCAAGAGTTAACTGGATTTTTCTCACATTATTTATTTTTTTAAAAAAAATTCTTTACTAATTTTTGCCATTTTATTAACCTTTTTGACCTTCTTAAAATTGGTAATTGGTCAAATAATCAAATAGAGAGGAACCCAATCCTTTTGCTTTCTCAATACAATTTGATGTGAACACCCCTTTTTTTTTAAAAAATCTTAATTAGGTTATTTGATCTTTATCTAAGCAAACTGTAACAATATATATATAGATATATTAATCAATTCTCATCCATATTATAATTATAATAATAATAAATAAATAAATAAAGTAAAATAATAATCTAACTCCAAAATATCTTATGAAGTAGAGAAGAGAAGATAAGGAATCAAAATCAGAACTACTTTCTTTACTAAGTAAATGAAATAATAATAACAAGTCCGAACAAAACCACATGGAGTGATTGCAAGTGGACCTATTTTCAAAAATATTTTATACTAATTTCGAAGTGGGGTTTTGTTTTGTATCAACCATATACTTCCATTCCCATTCATTGCGTGCTACTACGGAAACCAAATATTTGGTCCATTCAATGCTCTCCCTACATAAACGACCATCTTCCATTCTTCCTCCCACCTCCCTCACACGCTCACTTCTTTCTTTTGCTTTCCCTCTATGGTTTAAATTCGTTCCACCTGTGCCTAAAAATCTTATATTTGTATTCAAATATAGCAACTATGATAGTGTTGTTTATACTACTTGAGTGTTATAATTGATTGTCCAACAACTAAGCCCAAATAAGGTATCTAACCCTAATAAGCACCTAAATTACTCTCTACTAATTAAAACTGAAAATTTCAAATACCTCTCTTCCAAATAAAAATATATATCTATTATCTTTTATAATTTAATACTTGCAAAGTATTTATTTTGTGATACAAAAAAATTAAAAATTTAATTGTCTAATTAAAATTCAATATTGTATTGTCTTGTAATGCAGAAATCATAAAAATTCAATTCTACTAAAAAGGACCAAATATATAATACCACCATATACCAAATTCTTAATCCTAATTAATACAATGACATGTATGCTAAAATTAGAAAGCAATATTTAACCAAACACTCTCATTTACACACGATTTCATACAAAGTATCAAAATAAAAAAGAAAAGGGGGGGTGGGGTTGGATTAGCAAATGATAATAGCAAACAAGATAATTAATGGTTTAAAAAAAACTAATCGAAAAAGGTATGGTTATAATAAAATCAAAAGAAAAGTAAAAAAAAAAAAAAGATAAAGGAAGGGTAGAGAAAAGTTAGTTGGATTGAAATCAACGGCTATGATCTCTGCTCAATCTGCAAATCTCAAGAACAGTTGCAGACGCGGTTTCTCTGTCTGATGCCATTTTGTTTTGGAGTCTCTTGAGAGTATCAATAATGCAGCTTGATTTTGACTCTGCTTGACCATGTTGTTGATGATGATGATGAAAATGATCTTCAACTTCACCACCACCTGTTCGTGCTTGCTTTAATGGTCTATATGAACCCATTAAATTTCCTTCATCGTTGCTTAATCTTCCAGAGCCTAATTGAGAAGATGAGCATCCAACTTCATCCTGCATTCAAAACAACGAATTCATTGTAAATTTCGAATTATTGCTTGATTAAATTTTAAAAACAAAATAATTCAGAAAAGCAATTAAATTTTTTTTTTTTTAATTTCATGTTCTAGATCCACTAATTTTTTCAGAAAATTAAAATTGAAAATAATTTAAAATAAGAGTAAGCAATAGAAATACATACATCAGAATCAAAATCGACATTATTTTCTCGCATCCGCTTCAACGCCGCCGCACCGCCACCGTAAAATCTACTCGATATCTCATCTTCGCTACTTGAAGAACTCGCCACAGGCGGTAACGGCGATGTAACCGACCAAGGAACCACCTGATTTTCTCCATCTTCCTCTTCCTCCTCCTCTACTTCTTCATCCTCCTCCTCCTCCTCCTCCTCCTCCTCATCATCATCACTATTATCTTCATCTAGAAATTCATCATTTCCGTGGTCATTTCCGGCATGGATTTCTTCCCGATCCTCACTGCCACCAATTTCACCTTTATTATGTAAAGAAAAACAAGAATCACAAATAGAAACAGTAGGTCCAAGTTTAGGACCGGAGGCTTTCCATGGAGTCGGAGATTGACAGACTTGACAAAGAAGGCTTCTACAATGTTTAGCCACAAGAAAATTGGCGCGATGAACCTTCTCATCACAGTCCCAACACAAGCTGGCTTGGTCCGATTCACAATACATTCTGGCTGCGCCACCACAAAGCTCGCATCCTTTCATTTTTTTTTTTTTTTTTTCTCTCTCTCTTTTTCTGTTCTCTCTCAGTAATCTCTTATTATTTTGGGAGGCTTTTAGTTTGGTTGTAAGGAGAAAGGAAGGGAGAGGTGCGAGTTGCAGAGATTTATGGAAACAACCCTAATTTCCCGCATTTAATTACGTGATATTTTGTGTGCTTATGAGTGGTGGGCTTTGAGTCTTGAGGTTCGGAGAAGGATATTTTCGGTATTTTGCTTTTTTTCTTTTTAGTGTTGAAAATTAAAATATATATATATATAATCTTTTATCCGCTGCAGGCTGCTTTGCCTTTAGCTTCTTCGAAACAACTCTTTGCTTTTTTAGAAACGTATTGCTGAATGCCTTTTAATCCACTAAATATCTGCCACTTGCTTATTCCTTTTATCCCTATGTTTTTTTTTTTCTCATTTTATTTTTTATAATAACTAGATTTTATTTTTCTAGAATTCAATAAATTTGCTGTACTTCGACTCATTTAATTTAATTATTGATAGGTATTGTTAATTGTAATTGTTGACGGTGGATATAACTAATTATTATAAACATTTAATTATTATTAGTAATTATTTTTTAATATATTTAATAATTATTAAAAATAAAAATTAATATTTATTTTTATTTTTATCTAAATATTATTTTATAAAAATAATTTAATATTTTCATTTAAATAAATATGATTTGTTTAAAAAAACTTTAAATTTATGTTTTTATAAACAATTATTTAATTATTTAATAATTAATAATTATCATTAATTAAATAAATTTAATTCAATCATTGATAATTAAAAATATCAATGGTTAAAAAAAAGAAAAAAAAATTGCTAAACACTCATTTTATACCCAAATCAACACAAAATCCACAATTCAATTCAGTTTAATTCTCTTATATATATTTTTTTTGTCTGGTTAACAATAGTTATTTTAAATAAAATTTAATTAAAATATATTTAATTCATATAAAATTTTATTATAAAATAATTATTTTAAATAAAAATTATATTAATTTTAAAATAAATTAGACTATTAAAAGATTGAAAATTTAATAATATTATGTTTAGTAATTATTATTACCATCTTGCTTGATATATCAAAATTTTCATTTTTCTCACTTATTAAATTTATTTTTTAACAAGCTTAGTAAACAATTGAAATTTTAATTCTCTACTTTTTTTACTTTTGTACATGATTTTAATAATACTATTGAATCTAAGAGTCATTGATTTACTCATCTATTTTATTTTATAATGAGTGCTTAAAGGCACTTATTTGAAAAATTATTATTTTTTAGTAAAAAATATATAATTATATTGAATATATAATAAATATTTCTTTATAATTTTTAGAAAATAAAAATTTATAATAAATTTAAATTTATGATATTGTATTATAAAATCAACGATCATTTGTTTATATTTCATTTGAAATTGAGCGGTTGATTTTTTTTATTTAGGTAATTATTAAATAACATTTCAGTTCTAATGCAAAAAGAAAAATTCAACCTAATAAATCCATTTTAATAATTAAAAATAATTTAGTGTGTATTTGCGATTTTTTTTTTTTTTTTAAAGTAGTTAAATTGCCACACAACAGATAAAAACTCTGCTTTTTTTATCTGTGGAATTAATTAATTATAATACAGTATATGGTTGCCACGTGTCCCGTGAATCATGGAGCCAATGCCATGCTGGTTTAGGGGAGAGAGAGAAAGAGAGAGAGCATTTATTTACTTTACTTGTTTTGCTTTGTTTGTCGATCAAGATATTTATCTTAGATAGAGTTATGACGTGTCAATCGTACTGTGAGAGGCGGCAGATTTCGATCTATCCTACGTGGACAAATTTGGTCCGTAACAAGAACTAAGCCCATGTGATGTACACATGACTTTTCATCGCCATCTTACGTGTCATGTGGGAGCCACTTGTTCGTTTATCCACGCCTCTGCTTTTCCCGTCCCAACCGAATAGCTCTATTCTTTCCTTTGTTACGTCTTTGATTTTATAAAAGTCGGAGAATAAAAAAGAAAAAATAGATTATATTAATTTTAAATTATAAATTATTATCCTTTTTCAATAGTGATTAATTTGTTAATTTATTGTATATTTTTACTTAATTTATTTCTCCATTAATACATTACATTTTTATCAATAAATTATTAATTAATTTTATTAAGTTATTAACTAAAATATATATATATCTATTTATATTCATCATCAAACAATAAAATATTGAATTGCTTTTACGTTAGTCAATAATAAAATTTTAATTTTTTTATTAAATTTTTTTATTAAAATAATAATTTTTTATTAATTTTAATATTTAATATTAAAAATTAAATAATAATTATTTTTAAGATGATTTTTTATTAATATAAATGATAGGATATTTTTAAAAAAATAAAAAAATATTATTTTAATTAAATTAATTATTATTTTTTTTGTGAAAATAAAAATAAATCTATTTTTTTTCGAATGGAAAGAATATTCAATTTGATTAAAAGAATTAAATTTTATAAATTATCTTATGTCCCACGTGAAAATTATAAAATGAAATTTATTTAAATTGAATTTTTATAAAATTTGAATTTTCAATATGAGTATATTATTATAAAAATTTATTTATTTTATTTTTATAGTTAAAAGATTGAGAATTTTATTGATAAGTCATGTACCCTTAAAAAGCAAATTATTTTTTTACACAAAAAAAAAAAATTACCAAGAACAAATTAGAAAATGAAAATGGTTTGAATAAAAGAAGTTCATAAAGTTTAAAAAAAAAAAAAAAGTACTATTTTTTTTTTTTGCTTGCATCAATAAAAATAATGAGGTAAAATAATAGAAAATAAAAGGTTTGGTTAAATTTCATGAAACTATAATCTTATCAACAAGTTTAATCAAGAAGATTTATTAGTAAATCTCCTTATTAATGAGTGAATTAATTAATTAAGCTTGGCTTAAAGTTTTGTTAAGGTAGACATTGGTATAGAGGTTAATTATTAATTAAGAAGGGCAGTGTCCCATGCAAATCACATTTAATATTAAAATTTAAAAAAAAATTAATTAATTAAGGCCACTAGAAGTGTTAATATATTGAATTAAAAAAGAAATAAGAAACAGTTGGGCCAGGTAAGCATCGTGATGTCGAATCTTTTTTTATCTGAAAAATAATGGTGGCAGAGAGGTCAAAAATACGGCGTGGTTGCTGGTCGTGGTGCCACCCGCAACCATCATCCTGTCTCATGATGCTGCATTTTCCATAACTTTTATTATTTTTTTATAAAATAATAATTATCATGAATTTTCGCTGCATCACATTAAAAAATATTGATATTTTCATTGAATAAAAAATCATATTAATATCTTTATATAATATAAAAAATAAATAAAATAATCGAATTAATATCATTCATTAATTTAATATATAAAATAAATTTATATATTCGTTATAAAAATATTTTGTATATATTTTTTAATTTTTATATACATATCCTTTGCGTTTAAAAAATTATTTTTTATAAATAAAATAATTAAAATTATTTATCAATTAATATAACTTTTAGATTTATATATTATTTTATGAAGCTCCTTTTGTTTTAAAAAGAGTTTTGCACAGCAAATCAATATTGAGTGAATCAAAAATTAATTTTATCTAAAAAATTAAGTTTTAATTAATTAAATAAAATTTTTTTATAAATTAATAATATTTTTAATTAATTTTAAATAAATTAATAATTAAATAAATAAAAAAATATATTTAAATGAATTAAATATAAATTTTTTATAAATTAATAGAATTTTTTTTTATCCGAATAACTATGACCTACTTAAAACATTTAATTTTACAATTGAATGAAAAACAATCATTTTGAATTAAGATAACTATTTATTTTTTCAAAAATAATAGTATGACGTAGAATAATACAATATACCTATACATAATCTAACACTGTATAAATGCATATATCACATGGACAATTAACTTAAATTTGAATCTTCTCTTTTTTTTTCCGGATGAATTAATAATAATTTTATTAAAGTGTCACTTTCCACATAAAAAATATAATAGTTATTTTCATCTTAAAATTAAAATAAAATAGAAAATTTATTATATAATTATTTTTAATTGATTTATTAAAGACATATTATAAAGTGAAAATAAAAATATTTATTTTGAATGTGTTGATGTTAAAATACAGGCCAATAAATTGCTTCAGCTTGGTTTGCTTTCAATACTGAAAGATTGTTTGTATTGGATGGAGGAAGTCCCATCCGAGTTAAGTTTGTTGATCTCTGCTGATGTTTCGGCCGTTTAATTGTTGAATGAAGCTTTATTGCTCAGAATAAATAAATAAATAAATAAATAACTGTAAAATATTTCAATTGTTCAATTTTAAATCTTTTTTATAATAAAAATTATTTATTTTTAAACAAAAAAATTTGAAAATTTTATATCATTATTTTTTAATAAAATATTTATATTTATATAACTTAAAAAATAATATAAAATTTTAATTTCAATCACATCCTATACGATATGAAAAATTTAAAATACAGTATCTAAATTTATATTTTATTTTGTATAATTTAATCTAATATCTTGATAAATTATTTATTTTTGAAGATCAATTTTATTTTTCAACTTTATATATACATATTAAAAACATGAAAATGAAAATATTTGAGATTAATTTAGTCTATATATATAATATATATATTTTTTATATTTAAATGTTAAAAAAAATAGTTGTTTGGAGGGCCCCAATGGGCTCTTCCCTTGCCTCTCTCCATGCCAATAAAAAAAAATAGAACAATATCAACGTGTAAGCAGTTTAATATTAATAGACAACATTCATTAGTCATAAAGAAGTAATTATAATAATTTATTGATTTTATAAACTATATATTAAAAACAAATAAAATTAAAATTTATCCAATTAAATATTTTAGAAAACAAATATTTTTAAGATAATTGAATTACAAAACAAATAAATTGTCTATATCTTCAATGTATTTCAATTAAAATGATAGTATATTAATAGGGATAGAGTTATTATTTTTTATTTGTTCAAAATAAATTTTTTGACTTTGTCTATGTATATTAATATGCATATATATTGAAGACAAATGAAATTTGCTTAGAACAAAATAAAGATTTACTAGAAAAGCAAAGGAATAAAAAAAAAAATTGAGGGAGATAGTGGTGATGTGGCAAGGTGCCACGTGAAATATCCGAGGTGGCAAATGGAGGTGGGGGGAAATCAAGGTTGGTTTTATGGTTGATTGGAGCCACTAATATTGAAATACGTGTAAGAGAGAGAAAATATTGTGTGGTTTGGGAAATGCAAAAGATATATATTAATATTTTTTGAATCGAATTTATTTGTTTATTTATAAATTATAAGGTTCTCAGCATCAAGACTTTCTCTCTCTTCTTCTGTAAAGGAAGGAGATAAATGAAGATTATAGAGACAAAGAGAGGGAGACAGACTGATGGGTTACAGTGATGTAGCGTATGGTAAGTGCCCATAGCCAAACTCATTTATTACGTTGTCCATTGAAACTGCAAATTTTTTTCTTTTTTATTTCCATTTTTTTTCTTAAATAAACAATTTTACAAATACAAATACAATTTTGAAAAAAAAAATAATTGAATGATTATATAAAATCCATCTTAAATTAAAGTGATATTTAATAAAATTGAAAAATTAAATATTAAATAAATTTTGAAAATATAAAAATTTTAAAATAATATAATAACTTATTAAAATCAATATAAATTCTAAATAAAAATTTTGGTTTGTTATTTTCAAATTATTATATATTGGTTTCAATAAAAAATTTATATAAATTAATATATATAATATCATTTAATTATTTTTCAATCGGAGTATATATAATAAAGTTAATTTATATATTTTTTATATTAATATCCTAAATATTTAAATTTAATAAAACAATAATAACAGTTTGTATTTGTTGAAATATTTTAAGAAAATGTTAAAAAAAAAAAAAAACACATGATTAAAATTCAAACAAAGCCCATATCTACAAATAGTAACATTAAAAGAACTATTTTTCTAAATTTTTTTTAGATAATGATGTAATATATTAAAAAAAAAAATTTGGCATTAATTCTATTAGATATAAAATTTATAATGTACGTTTTTTGGATTCAACAACTTAAAAGTGATTTAAACAAAAATAAAAGAAAAATCGATATGAAACCATTAAGTTTAAAACTCAATTTGGATCAATTAACTTGACAATTTTGCAAATAAAATCTATAATGTTTTCAAAGAAAAAGAAAAGAAACAACGCCAATAAGGCGTATTTTGATTAGTTTTATGCTTAATTCTATTAAAAATTTTATTTATAAATAAAATAATATATATTAAAATAAATTTTAAATAAAATTATTTTATAAATAAATTTTCATATTTGATATATTAAATAATAAATATAAAATTCATTTTAAATGAAATGAATATTATATTTGGTATAATTTTAAAATTTATTATAATATTTCATTTGATAAAAAATATACTTATAAATATATTATTAATAAATATTTTAAAAAAAAATTATTATGGATGATATATGTAAAATATTAAAGTTAATAAAGTTATTTTAGTTTTTTAAAATTTATTAATGAAATTTATTTAGAAATATAAATTATTTTAATAAGATTTAATTTAATTATTTTTAATTTCATAAATTTAATTATTTAAAATTTAAATAAATTTAAAATTAAAATAAATACAAAATTATAGATTTATATATGAATTTCACAAGAGAGATGATGTTGGAGATGAAAACTATATGTAGCTTGCAATAAACCAAAAAATAAATAAATAAAAAGAAACAATTATATCCTATAAATTGATAATGATAGATGAGAATAAAGTATAGAATGGCCCATTATACAGGTGGATAGATAGGGTGCCCTATAGAACTTCTGCTGGGGGCCCAGAAAGTCCTTCTTTATCCAGTTCCGCACCTTTCAGGTTATTTCGTATTGTCCCACCTACATAACCCAAATGAGTACCCACAATACAAACATTCTATTCACCATGTTTTATGTAAATGATATTGATTTCTTTATATATGATTATTTTTTTAGCATTTATGACATTTTTATACAATTAGTTTCTGTTTTTTTTACATAAAAATTCATATAATGATCAGTTATTAGGATTTGAAATTTTAATTTCTTAAATTTTATTGATTAATTGTTTTTAAATGCTTTCAACTAGCGATGGACAATTAAATATTGTTGGAAACTCAAATATTAACAATGAGACATTTTATCTTTTTATTATTTCAATTAAAGTTTTAAATTATTAATTATATATAAAATTTTGAAATGTTACTATAAATATTATAATTATCAAACACTTTAAATTAACAATTTGAAAGATTAAATATATCTAATAATAGATCCTTAAAAAACAAGGACGATAGTCGCCCTAAGATTTTTAAGAAATCATTAACACATTGAAAAATTATCTAAATTTTTCATAAAATGACATGTGCGCCCTAAACTTTTTTTAAAAAATTTTAATGTTTTCTTTAAATTTACGAGGCTAGATTGGACAGTTTTTATGTCATAGAATAGGCACTAATTAAACTAACTGAAAATATTTACCTATGTTGGATACATTTATTCAATAATAAAAATATATAGAGTAAAGAGAAGTATTGGTATTTTTTTATTAGAAAAAAAATCATATTATTTAAAATATCTCATCACTTAATAGTTGGATATATAAAATAAATCTCTTCAATTAATATAGACAAGAATTCTTCTAAACTAACATTCAACCATATGGCTAACTCAAAGAACTTTCCCTTTTTTATTTTATGGAATTGGTGCAATACGGTATGCAAATGGAACTACCCGTTTTCAAATTAAAGGCTATAATTGCCCATGTGGATTATAAATTGAAGAAGAACTAATAAGACTACCACAACTCTTCCTTGGTTCTAAGAATATATAAAAGAATAGTAATGGATACAATCTCTAATATGTAAGAAGAAATTTTTGTTCTTAATAAGCTCAAGGATAGCTATTCAAAGCTTTCGCAAGAAAGGAATAGGACCTAGGGCTTGAAGGCTAGCTCTTCTTTCCTGGAATGTTGAAAGGAAAAAAAAAAAAAGCAATTAAGAATCCTGCCCCTAGGGCAAGACACACCTAATTGATTAGATCATTAGGCACAAAGGTGAAGTTAGGTAAGCATGACTACGGTTTCGGAATTATCGATTTCGATTTCAAAACGTCAGTTTTAATTTTTAAAATAAATAAATCGGAATCAAAATTTTGAAAAGCGATTTCAGTTTGATTTAGGAACCGTCAGTTTCGTGACGATTTCGATTTTTATTTCAATTTAGGTTTCAATTTCGGTTCAATACGATTTCAATGTGATTTAAAACCGAATTTATTAAGAAAAAAGGAGGGAGCTTGAACTTAATTCTCATGAATTAAATGCCTATATATTTTCTTGGAGGATAGAAAAATCAAAACCCATATAGTTTTTTTACCTTTTAGTATTATTGACTTCCTACTTACTTCAATCGCTACATTCATTTGGAGATGGCTTTCCAGTTCCAGATGTGTCTCCATCCGTTGTCAAAATTTCAAATAATTCTCCTTGATTGTCAGGGACTACCTCTTGTTCTCTATATTCAGCTTTGGTCCAATCATCAAAATAAGCTTGAGCCTCCACTGATTCATGGCTCATTATTGAATGAGTTCCATTCAAAATGTTACCTCCAACACTAAATGTTTGTTCTACTGCAACAATTAAATAAGGGGTTGCTAAAATTTGTTTAGCAATTAGAGAAAGAATTGGGTATTAGCTTGATTCATTTGAAAATTTTCTTGTGTAGATATATGTTCCCGAACATAATGTATATTGAATTGATCATCAATATCAATATCAAATTTACAATCTTCATGAAATTGGTTGGAATTTATTGATTCACCAATTAAACCTTTACCTTTATTGATACTTGTATTTGTATTTGCCATGGATATAAAAAAAAATTAAGTCATATAATTAATACTAATAATAGAATTATTAAATAAAAATTACAATAATTAGGCAGATAATAAAAAATTTATTGAGTTTGAAACTAATTGAAAATTAAAATATTAATTGAGAGATTAAATTTGAAAGAGAATAATAGAGATCGAGAGAAATTGAGATTTTGTGAAGAAAAATAATGAATATATGTTAGTATTTATAGACATCTCATAAATATTTTTTTCCTTAAAATATTCTTAAAAACTAGTTGTTTATTACTGTTAATTAGGTTATTTTAGTAATTAGAAACTAAAAAAAAAGCATGTATATATGCATAAATAAAAAGGTGGACATTTCAAATATGAAGTGTCAAGCCATCTGAATTTTGAAAGGTAAATAATTAAAAATTAAAAAAAAATAACAAAAAGAAAATAAAAAAAATATATTATATATATTTATATATTATAAGTACAACCTAATGCTATAAAGTGGTCGACGACCATCTTGTCCAAATCTAATTCTTTAAGTAATAGCCAATTGATTTGCATGCATTAAGTCCATCAAACATTAAATCAATATCAAATACTTAGAATATATAATAAATTCATCCACGGTTCTGAATCAAATCAAATCGCTGATTTCGATTTGGTTTGAAAATTATAAGAATTGAAATCGAACCTTAGAGTCACGGTTCGGTTATGATTTGAAAATGGTTTCGGTTTAATGCAGTTTAATTTTAGTTTAATCCGGTTCAATTTTGGTTCGATTATGGTTTAGAACCGGACCATGGTCATGTCTAAAGTTAGGTAAGGTTTGATTGACAATATTTAACAAAAATAATTGAGTCCCAAAAAAAAAGGAAAAAAATAGAAAAAGCAAATTCATATATCTTAAAACTATTAGGACATCACACATCCTCACTAGCCAAGGCCAATGAATGGAAATTAAATAACCCATATATGACTATAGAAGTATGTAAATGGCTCAAACCAGTGGAGATTTATTTGGATTCAATTTATCAAATAATTGAATTCAATTTGATTTAAATCGAGTTAATTGAATTTAAATATTATAATATTTGATTTATATGAAATTAATTAATTATTGAAATTTTATATCATTTTAAATATATTTTATATTATGTATCTTAAATATTAATTTAAACTTATTAATACTTTTATTTTGATATTAATAAATTAATTAATTTCATTTTTGAATATTAATCTAATTAAATTTGTCAATTGTTTAAGTGGAATTTAAAATTTAAAATAAAAATTTATTCGAACTCTCCAATTAAGTTTTAAATTTCAAATTTTTAAAATGAATAGGGTTTGAACACAGTATTATGTCAACTTGATTATACTCCTGTATATGACAATACATTAGGAAGAGAAACTTGAAGAGTACCCCAATAATGTAATAAATATAAAAGTCATAAGCAGTAAAGAAAGAGACCCATCATAGATGATCCTGTAAATTGCCAATAGACAATTACATTTTGGAAAGGATTTATTTTTTGGGACTTAAAATCAAATGAAGATATATATGTTTTTTTTTTTTTTTATGTATTATAATCACAAATTAAATTAAAATTTTTTATTCAGATTATGTATTGAGAATTATTTTTTCGAAAGTAGCTAATAATCAATCCATGATAAGATTCTAATTTAAAATGTTTTAAGCAGTATAAGTCTAATTGTCACTCTAACTATTCTGATAGTTAAATCGATATATAGGTGTTGTGTGCTTATGAAATTGGTGACCATCTTTTGGCTAAATTACACTTATTATTTTTCAACTTATCATTTAAATTCATTATCTTGTTATTTTTTAACTTATCATTTAAATTTATTACCGTTTCTAGACTTTAATTTGTTGTATTTCAATTTGATCATAAAAGTGAACTTTTTCGCCAATTTCCGGCTAAAACTTCATTGTAATACATACGAGACTTCAATTTAATATTTTCTTAATAACTTGTTTTGTCAATATAAATTTCACGTATGCAATTTTTTTAGTTCAATATTCTCCCCACCCCACCCTCTTGTCTCACTTCCTTCTCTCCATTCCAAATTACTTTCACAATGCTTGATTTCATTTGAGTTCAGGTCCAACCATGATCTTTTCGAACCACTCCATAGCCTCCACCATCACTGCCGCCGCATCCACTGTCACAGTCACAATATCCTATTCCTCCTACTCTTCACCCTCAATAAAATCACTAGGAATGATAGTGAAATTAAGTGACAATTCTAGGGATAATTGGTGTAACTCACACTTATAGAATTATGTGTATTGCCAATGTATAGGGGAAGATGCCAAGTAGCTTGGGTTAGAGCCTCTGGTTTCTAACCAAGTGAAAGTGATAGAACAGAGGTGTATGACATGTCATGTGCTATCCCACATAATGTTTTGTCATTGTGTTTTCTGATTCTCCGTATTGATGCTTGTTTGGTATAAAATGCCTATTTTCTGAGAAGTATTCTTAAATATATTTGGGCTATTTATAAATTGCTTGGAAAGTATAATTTTAGATGTCAATAATATCCTTGTTATTTATATTAAAACACAATAAAATTAAGGATAATTTTGCCTGTTTATCTTCATTTATACTTCTCTTCCCTTGAAAAGTTAAATTTCGTTCCTGTCTTTGGTAAGTTACTTCCTGTACAGTAGGGGAAGTTGAGGTCCATACTTCCTGGGAAGTGCAGCTGATTATGAAAATCAAATAAGCAAAAATTGTTATTTTCCATGAACTTCAACTTTCAGACCCAACTTATCCTGTACTAATTGATGCCCGAGTCCTAGTGCAAGAGGTTTTCAGATCTCGGTAATTTATTTTTTGGAAAAAGATAAAATAAAAAAAATTATTATCTCCTCAATTTTTTTATAAAATTAAATATTCATTAATTAGTATAATATAACAACAAAAATTATGATATCTTATAATATTTGTAATTTTTCAAAACTAATATCAAAACAAATAATGATAGCAATAATCTTAATTTGAAAAATTGAATTATACTTGACATCAAATAATTACCATTTTCCATTTTTTTATGATCTTTTTGTGAAAATGTAAATTTAATATTAAAAATAAGGCTTGCAATTTTGATCGAAACATCGATCAAATAATAGGCTAGTAAAAAAAATCCCACTATGAAGAGGATATAAAAACAAATAAATAAATAACCAAAATAGTTTTGTTCAAAACAAGATCAAATATAAATATTATTGAATAAAAAATTAAAAATAGAACAAAAATATAAGATAATGGTTCTCTATAAGTCTAAAAAAACCAATAAGGACAAAAAACAAAAAAAAATAAGGGAAAGAATTTTATTTTATTTTATTTTTTAAAAAAGGCATCTCTTTTTAAACTCTCTGTTTCCTTAATTTTTCAAAGTGAAGGATAAGTTAAAAATTTAAAATAAAATTTAAACAACTACAAATAAAAACAATGGAGAGTATATATAAAATTGTTTTCTATAAGGAAATGACATTATTACCTCCATAATTTATCCGTTCATCTTTATTTAATATTGTCATATAGAAAAGAATAATTTAGTAGGTTGTAAAAGACAAAATTGATTGTCTCCTAAAGTTAAAAAACATGTGCAACTATTATATTTTATATAATGAAATTCTAAAACTTTGATATTTCAATTAGACAATATGATTATTGGAGAGAGAGATTGATCCTTTTCAAGTTTTTATGAAGGAACATTCTTACTAGCATCTAATCAAGTATTATATTTTTGCTGTTTCTGTTTTTTTATAACAAAAATCATTCATATAATAAAAATTCATATTAAATTAAATTCAAAAATTTTCACATAATTTCTCATATTTCTTTACAACACCAACCATATGTTAGTAGCATATTTGAATATGGTCGGCCCTTTAGTGATATCGCTATATTCATTTGTGGTAATTAGTTTAGTACTTACAAAAAAATAATATTAGAGTTAAAAAGATCTTATATTGAAATATAATTAAAAATATGAAAATTGACTACTACGTTTAAACCTTATCACCCATTAATTTGTTTCTTGCATAACTAATTTATTTTTAGTTAAAACTGAAAATTATGAAACAGTTTGATGAGTGTTTGAGCTGATGACACATGAAACTTCCGAATGGTAAGAAAATAAATAGCAACTAGCAAAGAGGGTTAGACTAGGTTGGAATCTCCTTAATGCATGCTCAAAAACAGACAAAATCAGTTTGATCAGTGAATTTTTTTTTCCACAAATTAAGGTTCGAAGCTTGGTCATTTTTCTTTAATTTGACTTTAATTAAAATTTTAACTTAAAACCTCATAATTTTAAAGGTGAAATCTAGTTATCAGAAGATAACGTAATGAGAAACATCTTGTGAAATCAAATAACTAATTGAGTTCTCTTGACAAACCCAAGGAGACACGGTTCGGTGGTTCAGATTTTTATCATGTTCCCTGCCTGCTTTTTTCGGCGACTAGCACACAGCAATGTGTAATCATTCTATTAGCAAATTATTTTTATGGTACACTTGAATCAGAATGAAATCAAAAATTTAATTTTGAATAAATGAAAAAAAAAAAAAAAATTTCTGAAAATTTGGACTTAGATGATAAAAAAATTTTATGTAAAAAACTGGTTTGAAATGAACCGAATAAAAAATTTTATATTTTAATTGGGATGTCAAAACACACCTGAGCCTAGCAACAACTTCATCTCTGTATCTATCTGAGTTTATATTTATACAAAACGTAAGATAAATTTTCTCTAGGTATAAATATAATAATATATTGTTTAAAAATTTGATAATACTAAGTAATAATCTCTTACGATATTTTGCATGGTAATTTTAAAATAACTCTGACATTGCATCTTCTTCTTGATTGCATAATTGCAATGTTGCAGACAGAAAATGGCAGCATACACGCATGCATGTCGATCAGTAACATGATTTTTACGGAATCAATCATGTTTTTCTCAAGATATATAAGAAGAAAAGAACCTTTTTCCTAAAAACGAAACAAAGAACAAAGGAAAGAAACTGTCAAGTTCAACTATAGATGCTTATCCCTTTCCTTCCACTGTTAACTTTACCCTCGAAAATAGACAATATAGAGATGAAATTATTTTAATGCTATTTTGTACATACATTAATTAAGAGGTAGTTTCCTAGAAACTGCATTCCCACACCTAACGTTAAAAATTTCCGTAACAGACAGGAAAAAGTTTAATCTTAACTTCATTAACATCATGAACTAAAAAACAACACAAGTTCATGTGTGCAGATTCTCAGTTCTAACACTAGCACATAATAATAACACTTAATTTGTATATTTAGAAATAACCGTTTATACATTAATTTAACATAATTTATATATACGGTATAATTTCATTTGCAGAAATATTGGGACGTAAATTTTATTAAAAGAAAACACATAAATTTCAATTATTTCATATATGAGTTATGCAAGTAACAAAGCTAAATATTATTCAGATTACATGATGATATTAAACATGACTTGAACTTACAATAAAAACATGAAATTAAAAAGGAATTAAGAACATAATTAAGAGTTGAGGCAGGTGGCTACATTTCATTTACATGGAGTTCATAATCCATCCATTGTTTAGGACCAACCATCATTCCAGGACTGAGTCTGAACATGAGAATACAAAACTCCATCTGATTAATTGCTCCATCACCATCTAAATCACCTTCCATTAACATGCAAACAAGCTCATCATCTCTCATATCTTGTAACCCCAACAAAATACTGTTTCTCTTCAAACTTTCAAATGTAATTAATCCTTTTTCGCCATCCATTAGCAAGCGAAACCCGTTACATATTTCCATAATAAATCCTTCTGCTCCCAATCGCTCCATCATCGATGGGAAGTAGTCTTCGAAATCAAATCCAAGGGAATGATCTAATTCCATTGTTATTGAAACCAAGGAAAAAATTAAATAAAAAAGGATAATCAATTGAACTTGTAATTGATTATATAGAAGTGAGTAGTGAAAAGTTTAATTGAGGGGGAATTTGGAGAAATGGAGATGGCTGAAATGGAAGAAAAGGGAGGGGGGATTATATAAGAGGAGGAAGAAGAGCAAGACAGAAACAGGTCTTCCAGGAAAGAGTGGCCATTGAACCAATCCACAACAAGGGTACAAATATAAAATAAAAAAAAAATAAAGAATAAGGGAGTAGATAAAATTTTATGGTTAGTTGTGAGTTTCCTGTAGATTTTTATTTTTTTAACTTGATTACATGAACGCCCTTCTTCCTGGAAGCTGCTGCATGGGATCTCTAGATCTATATCTTCTGTGTAATGTAAAGCTCCATAGCTATATGGCTTTTTTTTATCTAATTTAAATTAAAGTAGTTAACTTTGCTTATAACACAATCAATTTAGAAAAGAAAAAAAAAGTTATCAACATGTGCATGACATGTTGCTTAAGTAATTATGTCATTATTATATTTTTTTGTTGGATTTTTCTAGTGAATGTCCTAAAAACACTTATTAAAAATAGTTATTTTAAATAAAATATAATTATAAATCAGTTATATTAAAAAAATATAAATAAATTAATATAAAATATGAGGTGAAAAAGAAAAAAGATGAGATTAATAGAATTGGATTTCGTTATAATTACTATCAGCTAAGTGATAGGTTAGAATCCATATTTTTCACTTATTTATTTTATTTTAAATTTATTTATTAAATATTATTTAAATTTTAACGAATTTCCTTAGACACTTGTTAGAAAAATCATTTTTCATTTACTAGTTATAATTAGTTGCATTAAGACTAGCTAAAAAATTATTAGAAAAAGTATCTCATATCCAATGATAATAAAGTATATAAAGAATTTTATGTTAATAAATTTCAACACTTGTGTTAATAAATTTTAACACATGTCAATTTATAAATCAATATATGTATGATTCCATAGGACACGTAGGTTTTAATAAAATTTTCCTACATTATTTTTTCAATAAAATTGAAAATTTTAATAAATAAGATGAAAAACAAGTTCTTTTTTAAATTAAATCAATTGCTTGAAATTATACCAATTCTGATATAATTTCTTTTTTTTATCCGATTAAGGGTAAATTATCAATACTGATATTAAAAATTAAAAAAAGAAAAAAAGTAATAATCTTACATAACCTTGATTTGATTAGTTAAGAAAATTTGCAACCATGCAACAATTAATTGATTTTATCATATTGAAGTGAGATTTTCACTGTTGAGAAAACATTGACATGATTGAACTAAAAAAAAAAAAATCAATCTATATATTTATATATATGTGGCCCATAAAATTGCCAAAGATTATCATGGAGAGAGTTCCATATATAAAATATATATACAGGTATAGATGATGTTCAATGAATTAGATATATTCCAAAATGTGGAGCCCCAGAAACAAAAGTGCTTATCAGTCGCTTTAAAATATATAGTTGATTAATTAGTGTTTGCATTAGTTGATTTTTGGGCACCAATATGTATATATTGTGCACTTGACCATGTCCTACAATGTCCGGAATCCGTACCCTCTTTAGAGAGTGGAATGAAAGGGAGGTGAAGGTGACGGGGCTGTTAATTCCGGCCAGCCAATTGAATGATCGATGAATGGATCAAACAATGAAATTCTTAGGTTAATTTGATTAAGCCTTTTAAATTTCAAAGTGATAGTGATGCAGTGAAGAAACATCTTTTCCAATTGAAACTTAATTATTTTGTTGCATAGCTCGTCCAACATAAAGGAACGTTCACTGCAGTTTCGTTTCTCACTCTCTGTGTACACTTGTTATTAGAATAATTGCCCTTTTATCTCTTTCAATTGTTACAATATCTATATCCCATCGGCTATCATTCAGTTTGGAGCGATAGTTATTGATTGTAGCTATTCAATTTCAAAATTTAGGCTATATTTAGTTAATAATTTTTGTTTTTGCTTTTCTTTATTTTAAAAGTAAAAAAAACATTCTGATGTACGAAAAAGAGTATATAGTAAAGGTAAAACAATTGCTGAGACTTTTTAGGTTTAATTATAATTTTTCCCCTTTAAAATGATCTATTATATTAAATTTTCTTTAATTTTTCATAAATACACTAACTCTCCTGGATGAATGTCATAATATATTATTAGACTCTTCCGTCCAATTTTACCATTAATCAATTCTTAGTCAACCTACAAGAATTATAAAAAGATCAAAATGTCCTTATCTTTTATTTTTAATTAATTATATTTTATTTTTGTTTTAAATTTTTTTTAAGGTTAAAAAATTATTTTCATACTTTTGACAAATTTGAAAATAAAAATATTTTTTAAAAAATATTTTTTAATTTTTATTTTTAAATTTGTCAAAAATATGAAAATGAATTTTTTATTTATATTAAAAAATTTAAGAAGAAATAATTTAATTTCTTCTTAAATTATTTTTTAAAATAAAAAATAA
>CANXYC010185193.1:0-18808 GCA_948193065.1 Aleurites moluccanus
AAAAATTTACAATGGAAGCTTCTTGGAATGAAAAAGTCAAGAAGCTTGATCTTCTCTGCTAGCTCCCTCACGAGCTATACTATCACCTGAAATCCACAGAAGAGGAGTGAGCCTTCAACTCAGTAAGATATGAACATTATAATATAAGAACTGAATGTCAAATCATGGTTAGGAACAAATAATCATACATATAGGTATGAAAGAAGTCATAGGCTTTACTTGAAAGAAATGTGGTTTTCATAACAAATCGGCTATATCAAATCATGTCAAATTCAAATCATAGGTTCATCTTTAGAACATAAAAAGCCAACAAGGAATGGCATTATCAAATATCATCTGGAAGAACTGATCACATATCATACATACGTGTCGGTAGCCTTGCTACTTCAACGTGCACACATGCTTGGCCAGGCATGTGCCTAGAGCTCCTGGTCCCCTCTAGGTGGAACACTGGTACAGAACTCTACCAGCTGAGTTCCCAAAGTGCACAATGGACCAATGAATTTACTCTCATTGGGAAGAGCGTTCTATCCATGGGTGATGGGTTTCAAAGATGCATAGAAAGCATACTGGTCGCAAGACCATCATCATATATCATTATCCAAACCGGGTTCACAAGCAAGAATACATGGACTTGATCCAAAAATATTGATCACGCCATTTTCGGCATATACAAAAATATATAAACATAGGTGAATGAACAAAACAAGAATTGCACAAATTTCCTTAAATTCCTCCTTAGCAATTCTGCCAATTAATTCCTCAATAATTTCTGAATTTCTCCTCCTAAGAAATTTCCCAAATATATAAAAATTAGGGTTTCTCCAATCAACAATATTCCACATGATTTCCATTAATTACTTATCTTAGAATCTCTATTCTTAATTCCCAACAATAATCCCATTAATTTTTTAAAGAAAAACTGCATTAAATTTCGGAGTTACTGTTCACAACAGTTCAACCTCCAAAATTCTCCCACATTAATTACCATTAATTGCTTCAATTCAATAGCGATAAGTTCTATATACCCAGAATTAATTATCCTAACCCATAGACTTAAATAAATCCAAAGAAAATAACTTAGGAAGAAAATTTACCTTATTTCCTTCAAACTGAGATTCTGTAAATACCGCTCAAATCTGATGATTCTGCTTTAATATAGACTAATCTAAAAGTCTATTACATTAATCTAAGCTTTAATGCCTTAGAATAAAATATGGAACAAAAATGAGAAGAAGATTGAAATTGCCAAAGGAAGAAAGAAGGAAAAAAAATCGTAAAATCGTTACTGGGTTATTGGGGGGTTAAATAGGCTTCTGCCCCGAAACACGCTAGCCAGTTTGCCTCGGCAAAGCTACCTCACCAATCCCACTTCGCATTCCTAGCTCGCACTTGCCAGCTCGCCAACCTTGATTCGGCAATGCTGCCTCGCACATTCCAGCTCGCATATGCTACCTCGCTTATGCTAACTCGCCAGACTCTCCTCGCAACTCTTCCTCGCATATGCCTCTTCGGAAATGCTTCTTTGCCTCTTCACCTCTTCGCTTATTCATTTCTTCGCTTTTCCTCTCCTCCAAAGCTCTTCGCCAAATCTCTTCGTCAAACTCACTTCGCCATGATGCCGCCTCGCATTGCCAGTCAGCAAAAATGCCTTCTCGCATTAGGCTGGCTCTCCATAACCAATATTTCTAAGATAAATTCTTGCATGAACATCCCACACTAAGCCAGCTTGCAAATGAGCTACAATTATCCAACTTACCAATTCTTCTTGCAACTTACAATTAACAGGCAGGAACACAACATAACAAAATTTCAAATCAAAATAAGCAACGCCCACACTGTAGTGACTCTCCAAAAGTCACCTAGACTCCTGCCTCAAAATCTAACCAAACAGCCCTGATACAAATCACTCTCCACTGAGATATACTTATCCATAAATTTTGAAATTTTACAGGCATCATCTCAACATACGAAGGAACATTTTTCATGTTCACAACTTCAGCTAATTCTACCTCAGTCATTCCCAGTAATTCCAAACAAACACTGCATCCCTGCAGAAATTCTCAACCAGACCAGCCTTACTCAAATAGACACAACTCATCACATACACAGAATTTTGCCAAACCATTTTATAAAATTATAGATAAGACATGAATTAACAACTTTTATGTTTTACACTTTACCAAATTATGTCTTTAAGAATATGAAATGATCAACACTAAATTCTGTTGCACCCAAAATAAATTTTTTCTGAAATTCTCAACATTCTCATTTAGCAATTATAATTCTCCAAACATACAAAATCAATAAATGTACTTCAAAATAGTAGATATTACAATTTTGATTATATTCTACTCTAATTTCTGTTACCATAGTCTATTTAGAGTATTTAGGTATTCTATAACCTTTGAGATTTGATTTGGATTTTAGTTTTGATTTAAGTTTGTTTAGGAAGAAGAGAAATGGATTGGTTATTATAAAGGGTTTTAAAGATTTTGATATTTGCAAGTGAGCATAATGTTATAGTTTCATTTTCATAGCCTTAAAGAAGGAATTTAGAAAAGTGTAAAATATAAAAGTTGTAGAGTTATGTCTCATCTATATTTTTTTTAAGTTAGTTTTATAAAATCTTATATATGTGATGAGATATTTTATCTTGATCATGACTACTTCAAGTTGCTACTTTTGTAGGTAGTCTGAGATTATCTAATTAATTTGAGGAACTTAAAGGTTGAATTGGACAAAGTGTAAAATATAAAAAGTGTTCATTTATGTGTTGTCTAGATGTTTATAAATCATTTTTTTCAATTGGATATAAACGTTTATCAAAATAGTCATGGAAACAAAGCCTATTCGGATGGCACTTGCAGAGAGATAGATTCAATTTTGGAAATTCACCATAAATTTTATAGTGAATATTTTGAGTTAAATTTTTGATATATTGTAGAATTATATGTCTAATTTAAGTGAAAAAAGAATTAAAGTTATTGGATACTTTTAGACCAAGATATAGTTAGTTTAGCTTGTGCTGCCAAAATAAATTTTCTTCAATGAATGGTAACGAGAACAATAACTCAATTCTATAAATAGGTTGCCTTCATTTTTTGCCCGATTTTATTTGTTTATCTTCTTCATTTTTTCACCATAAAACCCTAGAATTCTCTACTTATTCTTCTAATACATTAATACCATAATTAATACTTCATTTTGGAAAGGAAATACTATAAAAAGTCCAGTAAATATTCCAAAAGGTCAAGGTTTCTCCAAAATCATCTCTTGAAGAGAAAGAGGTATTTTCTTTAGAACTTTTTTTTAGTTATGATTTGATGTTATAGGTTGTTAGATAAGTTGATTATGGGTTATGAGTAGTAATTATATGCAACTATGACAAATAATAATGGTTAGATGGAAAGTTAGGGAAAATGGATGAATAATGTTATGAATAGTTTTTATTCCTCTAAACCTTTTAAATTTTCTTTAGTAATGGTTAAATTAAGACTAAGAAATATGTGATTAGACTTTAGAGAGCTTATAATTATAAGGAATTGATATGGATGATATTGGGTAAGAAAAACCATAATTTGTATTTTGTTGGAATTGTGTTTAGGCTTGAATGTTACTTGAGTTTTGGATTAGTTAAAGCTAGACTAAGAGTATCATACTCCAAAACCACCGGTGCGATGGTCCTAGGATAAGGGTATGCATAAGGCTACCATAAACTCGTAAAACACAACATAACCTTAATCTCATACACTCCATATCCAAATATACCTAATATATATATATAACATCATGCATAGTCATTTTTATAAATCATATAATCATCATTATATCTTCATATCATGATATTTCCTCTTATTCTCTACTGATCAAAAGACACATCTAACATCAATACAGAACAAGGAAAAATCTACAAAACATGTCAATCTAGGCAACAAAAGAATACATCCTTACTGTTAACTATGAAGTTTCTAAGAATACACTTCTCATTAGACATAAGTACATAACATAAATATAATGTTTAACAAAATTACATCCAAGTGTCTTATTGTAGAGAAGAAGTCAATAAGCTCTAACTTATAAATTATCTCTCTCTCGAACTACACTATCACCTGAAATCCATAGAAGAGAAGTGAGCCTTCAACTCAGTAAGATATAAACATGCAATGCTTTATGTTAAGCCAAAGAACTTAGATATCATGGTCATGAATATACTTATACATATTCTTATACTTGGTCATGAAAGAGTTATAAGAATAAGAATTCATAAACTTGTACTTGAAAGAACATGAGTGCTTACAATAAAATAGTATCATCAAATCATATCATATAATAGAACTAGTATCATGAAAACGCATCAGTAGCCTTGCTATTTTATCGTAACACATATGCTTGGCCGAGTATATGCCTAGAGCTCATGGCCCCCTCTAAGTGGAACACTAATAAAAATCCTATCAGTTGGGTTTTCATTGTGCACATTGGACCAATGAATTTACTCTCTTCAGGAAAAGCGTTCTATATATATTCTTGGGTTCATAAAGCTTGGAATTCTCAAAGAACATATTAGTCACAAGACTATCAATCATATAAATATATATATAGTTCATTTACACAACTAAGTTTTATTATGAACTTGGTCCAAAGAGAAATAACCAAGTCATTTTCAATATATAAAGTGGCTACATATAGAAGGCGAGAAAGAATTTATTGAATAGGCTATTAAACATATATTTCATATCATGGAGAATATATATGGAGATTTAACAATATATCTCAAAAGAAGTAACATGCGTATACATTGTTCATGCTTATCTAAAAGCAATTATCCTTGCCAATTCACTCAAACACTTGAGTATGAATTAATCCTTTCTATTCTCTTGAGTTCTCCTCCTCTCAATCAAAATCTCCAAATATCCAAAATTAGAGTTTTTCCCAAACATGCTCATACAAGATAAATCCTTATGATTCTAAATATCTTTAAGAGTCTAAACATGATTTCTAACATTAATTTAATCATCTTTTAGAAAAATATAAAAGATTGGGATGAATAACTACTATTCACCCAAAAACCTTAAATCCAGGAATCTTTTTTATAAACCATAATAAATACATTTTAATACTCATAAATAACTTATATTCATCTATTCTAGCCATGGATTAATTTAACTTGAACTTGGAGATGAGTTTGGAGTAAATATCTTGAAACTCTAGAAATGGAGATTCTTGAGAACTCTGGAATCTTAGTATTCTTGGAGGTCTGATTCTTGAATCTTGGATTATTTGAAATTTAATAAATATTTAAGAAGAGAATTTGATAAGTGAGTGGGTTGTTGAAGTGTATTTATGAAGAAAGAGAGAAGGGAAGATGAAATAAAAGAGCTGAAAATGAAGAAATGAGGTTCGGGTATATAAAGGCTTGAGTCTTTATGCTAGTAAAGAGAGGCTTCACCCCCGTGAAGGGGTGCTTCACCCCTGTGAAGGCCAATCTAAGGAAACTTAAGAATCATATAAAAAATAATTTCACGGTGGTGAAAGGTTTCTTACACCCGTGAATAATGCTTCATGCCCGTAAAGAGTATGCTAACGAAGAATCTATTATGTTTCTCTATTATAATTTGTCCAAAACTCAAACAACTCAACTAAACTATGCATAACACTTCAAACTCAAGCATAACTCATCATGTATCATCATAAATCCATTATAAGAGTAATCTATACTCAATATACACTCTTAGAGCATCTATAATACATATACACACATGAAATAATCTAACATGCATCAAACAAAACACAAGTAAATCTAATGCATACATTCTCATCCTTGCAACCCAAGCACCGGGTATTACAAAGAGTCTTTGAGTTTTTGTTGGATTAATTTCCATTTTGGAGGTGAGTTATGCATATGCATTGTGTGTGTAAATCTATATTTATTGCCTTTGTTATATTGAACCATAATCAAACCTATCATTATATATATATATATATATATATATATATATATATATATATGTTATAGGTCTATGTTATATTGAACTTAAAATTGAGCATACAGATACATCTATCTAGTTTTGTTAATATCCTTGAAATAAATATGGCCTGATACATAATTCTCTTTGTTACATGTTATTATTATATTTGGGTTGAGTTGTTAATTGTTCCTTGAATCAACTCACCAATAAATTCGTAACCCTGATATTTTGAGATGCATATATATGTATATATATTATCATCTGATTATTTTTGTTTAAAGGACCATTGTCGAGTATCTATGATTAACGCAAATATTCATATTCTGAACTATGTTGGTGTGAATGTCAGAACATCTTACCTATAAGGGATAAATTATAAGACTGTGTGCACCAGTGACTCAACTGATAGAGTTTAAATTGTCAAGTCCTTCCTAGAGGGGACAAATTTTCTCTAGACGTGTATTAGCGCAAGCACATGTATTATGTATAGAAATCATAGTACTCATGTTCTATAAGAATGTCGTTAGACTCCTGTTCTGTTCTCTGTTGTTCTGATATTTGCATTTGCTTTACCTTATATATATATATATATATATATATATATATATATATATATATATATTCTTGCAGACACCCTCTAATTTATAATTCTGATTTGTATTTGACCTTTGATAATTTATTCTGAGCATTGTGATAGGAGCCTATTATTATCCTTATTACCTCTATATACAGATATTGCCTTCGAACTTCAACTTTAATTTCTGAGTCACGGGTATGGTAGATGCATAATTCATTGAGTTGAAAGCTCGCTCTCATTCTGTTGTAGTTTTTCAGATGCTAGAGTTGTTGGTCTAGAGACTAAAGATAGAGCTTTTTGATTTACTTCCTCCAAGAAGCTAGTCTAAGTATAGACTATGATTATCTTGAATGTTAATTATTATTTTTTGGGATTATAATACTCTTAGAGCTTCATAGTATTATGAATGGTCTATAATGATATATTTATGGTAATATTCTCACTTGCTAATATTGGATAGGGTTACCAGGGTACTTTTAATCCACTATGAACAAGTTGACTATATTTTTTATATTGATATCATAGGTTAAGATGATATTATATGATGAGTTTGATTCTAGATTATTTATGATCATAGATGCTGTTATTTGTTTGCCACATATTATATTAAGGGGGTTTTACGGGTCTTTAATTTTAGGGTGTAACATATATATGATGATCATTCGCTAAATTTGCAACTTCAAGTATCATTTTTTTTCATTTTTTTTAGTAGATAACAAATTTTATAAGGAAATTAATTATTGTATTTTTCTAATTAATATTAATTGATCATAATCTTTTGTTTGTGATTTCAAATGCTATTCAATTTATTACTCATTATCTTTGGTAACCATACAATATCTTTATATATGGGTTTTATATAATTGGTTTTTTTTTTTAAAATGGTTATTTCAGATAAAATATATTTATAAAACAGTTATATTATAAAAATATAAATTAAATAATGTAAAAAATGAGTTGGATGAGAAAAAAATGAGATATTAATATAGTTGTATTTTGTTACAATCACTATCATTTCAAGTGAATTGTCAGAATCTTCACTTTTCACTTATTTATTTTATTCTTAAATTTATATAGTTAATATTATATGAATTTTCAATTCTTGATGAGTACCCTTTAAGTACTCGTTAGAAAAATCGTTATATAATTATGACATATATTAGAAATTAAAAATGTAAGGTATCGAAAATAAATTAAGTTTTATTCTTTATAAAATACATTGGTTAATTTCTAATAATTAAGAACCATTAATAATAATTAATCCATTAATTTAACTATATTATAATTATTAATTTTATGTAATCCAAAATCAATTTTAAGAAAAAAATTTAATTCTTTTGCATAGTTAAAATTATAATTATTAATTTTAAGTAATCCATTTGGTTATTTCTTTTAAATGATAGTTGTTAGTTGTTATATAGTTATTAATTAATCAAATAACCATAATTAACAGAAGTTATAATTTAGAATTTTTTAAAATAATTAATGCTTATTTAAATAAAAAAAATCAAATTATTATATTAAAATGATATTTAAAAAAATAAATATTAACATTTATTTTTAATAGTCATTATATATATTAATAATAATAATTAATATTTTTATCAAATATTTAATAACAATTAACTATTAACTAATAATTACTAGCAATCAGCTACCAATTAATAATCACTAGCAATTAGCTCGCAGCAATTAGCTATTAGCAATAGCTAATAAACAAATATGAACAACTAAATTAAAAGGGGTTAAAATCATCAAAGACAATTTATATAAAATTGAAAAACTCCAATGTAATCTAATTTTTTTTATAAGGGAAAAATTGAAATTATATTTTGAAAACTTATTTATATTTTTCTAATATAATTATTTTATAATTATATTTTATCTAAAATAATTACTCTTAAAACGGATTAGAATTGTCATTTTCTCATTTTTTTTCCTGTCAATGAATAAACATATAGGCTAAATTGTTGTTAGCAATTTTTTTTTTAATAATTTTATTCAATTAAAAAATATTTAATAAATATATCACAATAACATATGACAATACTTACGAGTTTAATAGAGTTTATTATAATCAACAGACAATTACTTACGAGTTTAATAGAGTTTATTATAATCGACAGACAATTACTTATGAGTTTAATAGAATTTATTGTAATCAATAGACAATCTTTTAGAAAAATTAAAAAATAATTATGATGGAAAATTGTAAAATTAGCTAATTATTTTATTTTTATTTTATTAAAAAATTTAATAAATATATAACAATAATATATAATTAGGGATGGATCTAAATAAAGGCAAGAGGACATGTACTGTCTTAATTTTTAAAATTTTTTAAGTTAAATTATAATTTAACCGTTAAAAATTGATAAAATTATTTAAATGATCTTTCAATTTAAAAAATTAATATTTTATTTCCTAACAAAATACTATTTAATTATATTTTCATTCACTTTCTTTCTTTTTTCTTTAATTTTTTTTCATTTTCTTTTCAATTTTCTTTTATTCTTATTTTTTTTACAATTTCTTTCATTTTTTTTTTCTAACAATATTGTAATATTTTTTGGTTATTTATAATTAAAGTTATAATATAGTGCTTTTTATTATTTTTATTTTTTAAATAAATTTATTTCATTATTATAATATTTATTTTTAAAATTTTTGCATTCATTTCTGAATATAAGAAATATTCTCTATTTTTTAAATTTCTGCATCCACTCATACCTAAGACAACACATTGTGAGTTTAATAAAATGTGTTTAATAAAATTGATTTTAGTAGCGAAATAGTCTTTCAGAAAAAGTAAGAATCGATATAAAAGTTTTTACAATTCTCTGTTGTAATTATTTCTCTGTTTTTTTTAAACTACCCCTCAATTTCATGCTTTTTAATTTCAAGATTTTTTTTTTTTTTTAAATTAGATATGTTGGATCCAATTTTTGGCCTTAAGTTGCAAAGTATATAAACTACGAAAGCTTTGCTACTTGAGTTGGGCCATTACCACAACCAAACTACAGTAGCATAAGTAGTCACTTGTCTATGAAGTATGAACCTTTTTGTTCAACATAAAATATAAATATATTTTATCTTATCACTGAACTTAACGGTACTCTTTGTTTTAATAGTGAAGCGTACAAGCTTTACACTAAATTTTGTAAAATAATAACATTTTTTACTTCAACCTTAGCAAATAAATAGTTGCATTGAAGTGGTAATAAATGTTTATTTTACTTCTCGTAATATAGGTCCATTAATAAAATTCAACTTAATAGTGTAACCAAGAAATATTGAAGTATATATAAAAGAAATTTTGAAAATATTTTTATTTAAAGTTCACTTACCTAATAAACCAAATAAAGAAGGAAGACAAGTCCATTTTTATCAAGCTATATATATATATATATATATATATATATATATATATATATATATATATGAAGATAAAAAAATATATTTTTTATTTATATATTTTAATTAAAATTCAAACTCACAATTTCACTGTAAAACTTAATACTATAATTACTTTTTCTATATAGTATTGCATTAAAAGATTTAATGCATAAAAAAAAATATTAACTTCCAAAATTATATCATTCATTCAAGAATCAGAAATAAAATTTTATTATTAATTTATTTAGAATATAGAATCCAATCTTGCTATATAAATAAAGTATATATATATATATATATAAATCCATATAGAGACTGATTCAGACTTTAATATACGCTTATGTGTAAGCTAACCATTTTAATATATGATTACGTGTAAGCTAATCATTGGCTTATCACATCACACATAGTTAAAGTTGTAAGGGTAATGGAGTTTTGGCCATGCTAAGTGCTAACCCTAAAATTAGTAAAACTAAGATCCAATAGAATCACAGCGAACTGCATACTTTAATGGTCAAAGAAAGACTAGAGGGTATTTTCGTAAATATGGAAGAAAAACCTGAGCATCCTCAGAATTCTCAAGAGCTAAGCAACCAAACCGAATTTTAGAGAGAGAAACTTAAAATAATAATAATAATAATAATAAAGAAAATCAGAGAAGAAGAAGAGAAGAGGAGAGAAGCAGAGAGTTACCATTGTTCGATCTCTCTCTTGAAGCGATCGAATCAGTTTCTTTATTTTTGGGAATTTTTTTTTCTTTTTTATTATCACATTATTATAATCGAAATCAGAAAGAAAAAAAAAAACCTAATTTTTGATTTCATAAAAAATTTTGATCGTTTTATTCCGGTAACCCTTCTCTTTGATCATCATCACAAACCATCAGAAACCCTAATTTTTTGGTTTTGGTTTTCTATGGCTACAACGGCTAATATTAACACCTCGGTAGCTTCAACAACCCCAACAGGAACTAATCACTCACCTCGACACTCCATCACCGCCACCGCTCGTGGTGGTTCTAGAGGAGCTGCTGCCTTCTTCTCCTCTTCTTCATCACCGTGGACTCCGATATTCGATGCGGTTGCTATGCCTTCTTCTCCGTCGGCGGCGGCCAGCGAGTTGACGCCGACGCCGACGACAGCCGTGACTGAGCAAGTTGCTTCTGGTGTAGATGGTGAGGGCTTGGATGATGGTACTGGCAATGCAGGTAAAAAGCCTGCCTGGAATAAGCCGTCTAATGGTGCTGTTGAGGTTGGGCCTGTGATGGGTGCTGTTTCGTGGCCAGCTTTGTCTGAGTCTGCTAGGGCTTCTGGGAAACCAGCTCAAGATTCATCTAAAGGTTTATCTGATGGATCATCGTCTGTCCCTGTTCTTCAGGTTTGATGACTTGAATTTAATTGGGTTTACAGAGCTAATCAGTTTTGTTTATTCACGTCTCTTGATTTATTCACCTTAATTTGATTTATTTTGGCTGGTTTTTAGATATTGGGAATAAATTGAATTGGCAATTAATTTGAAATAAGATATACTAAAACCTTAGCTGCTTTAGTTTAGCTGACAAATTTTATTTTAGCTGCCTTAATTTGGCTGACAAATTGCATATTTCCCACGTTATTGCTTAAATGGCATGAGTGGCTTTGTAGCTATGATCGATGATTGAAAGACTAGAAGTGAAAAAACAAGTCCTTTTCTCTGTATCTTACCAAGAAATTTTGATCTGCTCATATGTTTTTGCATTTATATTTCTTTCAAAATTGTGCTATTTGTGTACTACAGGGACCTGCAAATGTATCATCATCTTCACAGAAACAAGTTTACAATAATGCAAACCCCAATTCAACTCCAAATCACATAATGCCAGCACGACAACGAACAATGAAGCGCAATGGTGCTAACACATCTTCTAATGATGGGACTCCTCATTCACCAGGATCACAGCCCCTGATAGGGGAAGCTCATTTAAATAACCCTTCTCCAAGAGACCATGTGCAGAGGAATTCACAGTCCCGCAGTGCTAATGATCACCCGCAGCAGCAGCGCAATTCATTTAGGCGCAATGGTGGGCCACATTCACGAGGAGATGGTTCTCACCATCACAATTATGGAGGCAGGCGAGATCAAGATCGTGCAAATCAAGATTGGAACACCCTTCGAAATTTCAATGGTAGAGATGCCCATATGCATCAACAAAGGGTTGTTCCAAGGTTTATGAGGCATCCACCACCTCCACCACCACCACCTACTACAACCCCTCCATTTATTGGTCCCCCGCCAGTGCGGGCCTTTGGCAGCCCCGTTGGGTTCCATGGTAAGCCAAATTTGTACCCTGTTCTTGTGACTAATTTTTGAATCTGCTCTAATGTTTCTTGACCATCTGGTAGAATTGGCATCTCCTGTTTATTATGTTGCTGGTCCACCTCCGGATCCTCTCAGAGGTGTGCCTTTTGTTGCGGCACCAATACCGCCTCATGCAATGTATTTTCCTGCTCCAGACCTTCAGTTGCATTCTAAGATAGTGAATCAGATTGATTATTATTTCAGGTATTCTTTTCACTCTTAGTTCTTAATCTATTGGTTGCCACATTTACTTAATATCAACACATCTTCAAGTTTATCGGGAAGTTAACAGCAGTTGCACCTCATATTCGTTTTGATGCAGTAATGAAAATTTAATTAAAGATACATTCTTGCGGCAGAACATGGATGACCAGGGCTGGGTACCTATTAAATTAATAGCAGGCTTCAACAAAGTGAGTTTTTTTGGGGTACTTGTCAGGGTTTTGTTATTTAGTGGTGACCTGCTTTTGTCTTTGCATTGCTTGTTGAGTGTGTTGTTATTTTTTAAAATTAAAATATAGTTAACTAACCTGGTACTTTACTGGTTTTTGTTATTTGATGGTAACGCTGTTGTCTTTTCATGGCTTGTTGTGCGTGTTCTTATTGTTAGAAGTAAAATATGGATAACTAACTTGGTATTTTACTGGTTTTTGTTATTTGATGGTAGCACGGTTGTCTTTTCATGGTTTGTTGAGTGTTTTTTTATCATTTAAAATATAGATAATGAACGCATGAAATTATCCAAATAAAGCATGTCTACAATTTATTTTATCTTATTTTTTACATGCCATGCTTTAAGTTTCCTGATTCAATCAATTTTGAAGCATCTATTCAGTCTCTTGCTCTTGTAATTTTCATGCTTCAAAAGTGTCATCTTGTTTGTTTTTATATCTAGCTGTTTTAAACTTTCTAGGATTTTGAATAGTTTATTTTCATGTGTTAATGCTGTTTAGACTGTGTCATTATTTTGTTTCAATTCCCACTTAGATGTTATATTGCTGTGTTTATAAAATTTTGTTATTGGGATATTTTCTTTGCAGTGTGATTTACATAACTCAGATTTATGCACATATATGCCAATTTGACATCTGATTTATGATACATTTCATACTTGGATGTAGGTTACTCTGCCTTTTGTACTAACATAGAGTAACAAATTGCATGTAACTAGAATTGCAATCTTCCATGAAACAAGAGCACATGCAATTATGAGAACTTCTAAAGTTTGTGGTTGCTTGCCTCTCGTTCTCTGTTTTTCTACATCTGCATTTGCAGCTACGAAATTTTAAGTTAGTTTATTTGTGGTTAAGTAATTGTTTGTTGCTCGGCTTAGGTTCTGTGTTGAGTTGTTAACTGTGGAAAAATAGCTTAAAAGTTTCAACATTGTGCTTAATATGACTTTCTATGTTAATGTGCTTTATTTGGTTATATAATCTTTTAGTAAATGTTTTGGAAGATGCTAATTTGTAATGCCTACACAAAATGAGAAATTATTTTTACTAATTAGTTGCCTGGTTGCAGCATACCTCAGGATATCTAAATAGATAAACAATTATCACCCAATATTGAATGAAATATACTTGAGTATTTTTCAACACTCTTGGGAGCTACTGAAACTTGGGTTACCTATGAAAATTATTTAGTGGTCTCATATTTGTGTGGTTTCTGCACATCCTTTTATCCCAAACTTTGAAGTACCTAAGGTTGAGAAATGGTCCTTTAGTGCATGCATACATTTTAGTTGTTACCATGTTTACCCTTTGAGTGCGTGCATGTATGTCTGTTCTATGAAATCCTAAATAACAATATCTTAATCCAATGGTCTTTTTTGCTATGTTATGTGGTTCGTTTGTGGTAACGGATTGCTTTATACTGAATGTATTAGTATTTAGCATAATAATTCTCTCCCTGTTAAGAGTATCTTGTTCTACTGTGGGGCATTAAATGTGTGTGGCACATGGCTTGCACGGGATGATTTGTGCTCAAACCCTCTATATAGCATAGCATTGAAGTACAATGACTAAGCATCAATGATTTAATTTGCTTTTTATTTCATATCTTTGAGATGCCCAGTCGCCACACAATTATAAACTCCTACATACATAGAAAGGAAAAAGGTTTGCAATTAATGATACTTTGCAATTATATGGAAAGAATAATAGATCTTACCCTATTTTTATGTTTATCTTATTGTTGGATAGACTACTTTTTTAATGAAATTCCTGTGATAATGTTTGAAAAGTTACAAGACTTGCATACACTTATGTTTGCATTGTCAATATTATAAGATATATGAACCATATATATGAAAAATAAAAAACATATGTTATTTTATTACATTTAACTAAAACAGGAAAAATAAATCTATTTCCCTTAAGAATTGTTTTTCTGGTTCTTCATACCATTAAAACAGATGCTTTAGAGGCATTGACCTTTTAAGAGAAAAGGTGGGATGAGGTATTGAACATGCATTGCATCATTTTGGTGAGATATCAGCATTCAACAATCACATGAAAACATCTAAGCAGAGGTATGAATCTTTTACATTATAACAAAGTTGTAGGTAAGAGTGGTGTAATAGGGTTCACATTTCCGACAGAGGTGCATATATATATATATATATATATATATATTATCAACATCTACATTGTAACGAGGTTGTAGGAAAGATTGGTGTAATGGTGTTATACTTTTGTGACCAAGTCACAATATCCATATTTTATGTTTTTCTATATTTATTTGTTTTTTAATGTATGGTTATTTATCAGTCTGAAGATTCCTTTTAAATGTGCTTTTTTTAATTGTGACAATACGTATACTTTCCATGGAATCCCTATGTTAGAAATATACTGTGGAAGAGGGCACCATGGCAGTACACTTTGATAGCTGACTAACATAGTTGGCGTTTATTTAAGTTGTTTTGGGGAATTGAGCAGGTTATTGTATTAATATCAGTTCTGATTTTTATTTTATAAAAAATTAAGTATTCGTTGCGTTTGGTGATCTATAATTATTGGTTTAAGTTACTGTTCGTTTTCAACTAATGAAAAATTCAGTCTCTTTATTTTATCAGTATAATAGTTTGTACATAAAATATATAAAGTATTTATGTAATATTGGGAGCCTTATTATAAACAAGTAGGTGCGAGATTTTCCCACGTTTGAGATCAGAATCTGAACATTCTCTATTGTCAACAGCATCCATTAATTGTATGGATGGAAGATTGAGCAACACATTATATATATATATATATTCTTTTTTGTCTAAATGCTGTGTGTCTGCAAGCTGTGGCTTGTTCAATTGGTAGCAGTGCAGTTGTTTTATCAAACTCTGAAGGATACGTAAATTCTGGTTCTTTGAATTTCTTCTGGACACCATGTCGATAGGAACTGTTAAAAGGCTGTGCAAGCCAGCCTTCCAAATTCAGGCTGGCTGTGCAAGTCCTGGTATTCAACTCCTACTGCTAGTGCATTTTTTCAGCAATTAAGACAAAACACATTTCTGTGGCTTATGTTGCAGGTTTCACAGTTGACTGACAATGTCCAGCTTATATTTGATGCTATAAGAAGTTCAACTGTTCTGGAAGTGCAGGTAACTTTTTCTGTACTTGCTTGAGTTTCATTATTATTTTTCTTTATTTGAAAGTTATTGTCTTCCAATCCTTAAATTAAGCAATGAAATGGTACTAGTCCCAAGTAGTTTGCAATCGAGGCTTACTTGAATTGTTGGTTTCCATCCAAAGTAGTTTTGTGGCCTTTACCACCACCCCCCTCCCCCCCTCTTCCCCAATTAGATGTACAATGCATGTTTTTATGCCTTTTTATAATGTGTTATTGCCAATATCTCTCTATTTAAATTTCCTTTCAATTGTATTTAGGGTGACAAAGTAAGGAGGCAAAATGATTGGATGAGATGGATAATGCCACCTTCTGTCCAGTTTCCTAGTGTTTCAGTTCCTCCATCACCTGGGAGGTCCAGTCATGACATGCTAGCTGTCCATATCCAGAGTTTTTCATTGGAGGAGAATGCCCCTAGCCACAGCAGCGGAAGGAGTCAAGCAGATGTTCATAATGAGACATTTCTTGGTAGATCATTATCTGGGGACCTGAATAGCCAGTTGCATGCATCCATTTCAGAAGGAAAAGGCTGGGTCAGTGTACAAGGAGGTTCAGATGCTTCTACTCTAGCAAGAACTTTGAGCAAGTAAAATGTGTGCTAATGCACATTTTACAGTAACTATTGGTGGAAAATGGGGAGTGAGGGCTTTTGATCACACTGGTGGATGTCTCTCGTTTTCTTGATGGTGTAGTGGTCTTGCCTTGGCACGATGAAAACATGGTTTCTCGTGGGGCAATTAGAAAGATAATTAGAAGGAAAGCGAAAAAAAAAAAAAAAACTTTTTAAAGACAGATGAAAAACTTCCAAGTGAAAAAATTTATTAAAAAAAAACGAAGAGAAGAAAAGAAATGAAAAAAAAAAAAAAATTATGACTAGAGCTAGTAGCATGAGTTTATTGGGATGTATGTATGGTTTTTGTGGGGATGTTGCATTTTTATCTCATAAAATATGTTTGGTGGCCTATTTGGTGTCATTAATGGGGGAATTTTGGCTTTACTTCCCCTTATTGCCCCTCAGCTGGTTTTTAAAAATCTTTGGGGTCAGATTACCTCCAGTTGTAGGAGGACAGCATGTAATTTCTGAGAGATGGAACAAAAGGATATGGTAAATCCCTGGTTTCGCTTCTGCCGAATTGTGTGAGGGAAAGAGAGGAGAGTGGCATTTATGGGATGCTGAAGCTCATGCTACATTTACTATTTGCTCTATTTTGTCACATGATTTTGCTGTTTAGGTTTCTCTTTTATCTTTATCACATTAATATTTAGAACTGCATTTATATGTATACATTCATCAAACCTTTTGAAGATTTCACAGCATAAAAATGGTCCTCACTGAGAGTAACCATTGAAACATCCAGTTTTTGGACTGGGATGTGGTTGCCATTATATTTATGTGTTAAACTTAAGACATGGAGATTGTGGAATTTGGCCTTTATGTCCAAATCATTTGATTATATTATTTATTAGTTTGGTGACTAATCAATAAAGTGTTTGAGCACTAATCAGGAATCAAGTTGGCTAGAATATTAATCTCATTGTGAATGTTGATTTTTGTTTTTTGTTTTTTCATGCACTTTTTTTGGTTCATAATTATTCTAAAACCATATATTATTTGTTTGACTTGCATGAAAAATTGTTTGCTCTACAAATTTAAAATTTAAATCATAGTTAACTTATGCTTTCTAAGAAATTATTATTATTTTATTTATATTAAATTTTATTTCATAAATCAAATTTTTATGGTGCAATACAAAATGATAATAGTATTAAGAATTGGTCAGGCTTTTAAAATGATAATAATATCAAAAGTCGGTCTGGCTTTTTGGCACTAACAGGCTTTTCTTTTCTTCAAAAAAAAGAGATTATATATATATATATATATATATTGAACTAAATATTTTATGTTAAAGCTGTACAAAGTATTAAAATAACAATTATATCAAATAGTGTAAATGAAATTCAAACTAATATGAGCAGAGTCTAACTTGGACTTCTCATGGCCTCAACTTTGGTGAGACCAAAGCATCAGTATTAGCCTTTAGCACTACATACTTGGGTGAATCTTTGCTGCAAAACTCATTTCGTCTAATGCAATAAAAGCTGACTTGAATTAATATAAAAATAAAACTTAACTTATTCTTTTTTTAGCCTTTACTGGCTTTTAGCCTAAACTTTTAACGACTGTTTGTTAAAAGTTGATACTGCTATTGTACTTGGAAAACAAAGGCACTAAAAAAAAATGATTTCTCATCTTTTATTTCTCGTACAAGTGTACTTAGCATTAAACTTTATCCTCAACATGGTTATGATTGTGATCATACTAAATTGGGTTAATTATAATCTCTCTTCTTGAATGATTTATTACACTAAATTTTTCCTGACATTTTAAAAATACACTAACTCTCCCCTAACGAATGTCATAATATATTACTAAACTCTTCCATCCAATTTTACCGTTAGTCAACTGTTAGTCAATCCTACAAGGATAGTGAAAAAACTAAAATGCCCTTATCCTTTAATTTTAATTAATTATATTTTATTTTTATTTTAAATTTATTTTAGGATTAAAAAATATATTTTCATACTTTTGAGAAATTTGAAAATAAAAATATTTTTTAAAAATATTTAAAAAATATTTTTATTTTATTTTTTTAAAAAATAACAAATAAAAAATAAAAAAAAATTTTAATTTTTTTTTTTACTTTTTATTTTTAAATTTGTCAAAAATATGAAAATGAATTTTTTATTTGTATTAAAAAATTTAAAAAGAAATAATTTAATTTCTTTTTAAATTATTTTTTAAAATAAAAAATAACAAATAAAAAATATTTTTTAAAAAATATTTTTGTTTATTTTTTATTTTAAAATTTGTCAAAAATATGAAAATAAATTTTTTAACCTTAAAAAAAAT
>CANXYC010185467.1:0-21053 GCA_948193065.1 Aleurites moluccanus
AATTACATAATCCTAGAAAAAAATAATTGTTATTTTAATTTTCATTAGATGAAATTACTATAACTATATTTATTTTTAATGGATACTTTGATGGATATTTTTGTTTGTTTTGTATCCTTTTATTTTATGGAATTTAAAAGATTTTTAATTTATATGAAATATATATGCAACATTGAAACAATTTCAAAAAATATCAATTTTAGCTATATGAAATTTGTTTAAAAAAAATAAAAATTGTTAGTAATTTGCTTTATTTAAAAAAAAAAAAAAAACTATTGCAAATGTATATAGCAGCCCTATATAAAAATAATTACTTGCAACTTTTTTTTACTGCATGTCTTTTAGTTTATTTTTTTATATTATGTTCATATTCAAACTATATTTGCACTTTCTTTCTCTTCCTTTCTTTTAACATTTTCTTTTTCTTCGTTTTTCTTTTTTCTTCGTTTTTCTTTTGAATGGCCTCTCTCACTTCCTCTTTATTTTTTATTTATTTTTATTTTTACTTTTTGTTGCAAATCTCTTTGAATCTGGGTTTTTTTTTTCCTTATTGATGATTTTCAATTTTAATTTGATGGGTTTGTCATAGTTTTGGTAATTAACTAATTTTAATAAATGTATAAATTATCCTAATTCCAGTCCCAAATTTAGAATTTAGAATTTAATCATTCCTCAAGGAATTTATAATTTAACTCTCTTTTTGCTACTGTATTTGCAAAACTAGGTTTTTGGTTTGATTATCCAAATTTTAGCCCCAAAATTAAATAATTCAAATTATAATTTGCTGTTGAATTATTTTTCCCATAATTTATTTTGAAAAAAAGAGATAAATATATGAGCCCTTTATTTAAAAAAATTAAAATTAGTTTATTTTAAATTGTGTAGTTTAGATTTGTTTGTAATTTAGTTGTTATTTTATTTTTAAATTTTTTTTATAGAGATTTTCCATTAGAATGGTACTAACTGTTTATATTAAGACTTATTCTTTTATGTTTGTAAAATTATATCTTCTAGCATAGTGAAGATGATTATTATTTAGATTGAGTTGAGCTCTATTTTGGATGCAATTTTACACCAACTAGGCCTTCTATCTCCGATTTATGATTTTCATGGCGGTGAAGACAATGTATATTGTTACACTATATATTATCCGTACATTGATCAAAATGGAGATTAGTTTATTTCTTTCATGGCTGAATTTAGTCATATTTCTATAGATGAGATTAAAAACAATGCTGTCCTTTCTGTGATTGACCATTTAAAAGCAATTTATGAGTTGGATATCTTAGACTTTAACAATAATGAAATGATTATTCATAAAATGAATTGCAACTTTCTACAAAATTATCAAATAATTGCTATGTAATGCTTATGTTTCAATTAAATATTATAGATTGTATAATATATTTTTAGTTGATGTATTATGGTATTTTCTTACTTTTTTTAAAATACTTTATGGAAAGTATAATGAATTTATGTATTTTTATATATTAATAATAAACCCGCGGCAACGCGCGGGTAATATCTATGTAGTTTATTAAATAAACCCTATTAATTTATTTTATTACATAAGATATAATTAAATGTAAATTTATAAAAGACTATTAAAAAAATATTTATTTATAAATATTTATAAATTATAATATATTCAATTAAATATGTCAATAAAATAATACACATGAATATTAATGAGTTACATATGTTGCTTTTGAATTAATAAATCAATAAAAATATGATACGATTATTTTCGAGTCACAATTAAATCGATATAAAATCGAAATTAACACAATAACACTCAAATCAAACCCGTTAACTTCTTTTGGGTTTATTAATGTATCATATTTGATATTGTTAGGCTTATGGTTGATGGACTAAATAGTTAATTTTTGAAAATTAGGGACGACATTATAACTTGTTTAATTTTTTTTTTCGTTAAAACGACAACGTACCACTTTTTTAGAGAAATTTATTAATATATTATAGTAGAGCATGGACTAAAACGACAACGTTTAATTTTTTAAAAATTTAATTTAATTTTCGTAAGAAATCCTTACCGCAGCCACGAGTGAAGCTAGGGTTTTGCAGACACTTGATTCATTTCATCATTTCACCTCACCAGAGATACAGTAGATTTTTATCGACGACAAAGCCACCATGCCAACGGTGAACGTGGTGAGAGATCGTCTGTTCGCCGCCCTAGGAAGAACTTACAGTAATCCCCTTTTTCTCTCTCTCTCTCTCTCTCTTTACCATAATCACTTATTGTTTCATAATTTTATTGATTGGGTCTTTTTTATTGAATTATAGCTCAGGAGGAGTTCGAAGATCTCTGCTTCAGTTTCGGCATCGAGCTTGATGATGTGGTAAGCGATTCATTTTTCATTTCTTTACATTGGATTTGAATTAATTGACTTTTTAGTTTTAAGAGATTGAAAATGTATAGTAACTTTGCTTGTATTAGACAACTGATGAAGCAGTGAGTAGAAAAGAGAGGCATGAGGAACAAAAAGCAAATGAGGGTGAAGAAATTATTTATAAAATTGAAGTTCCTGCTAACAGGTATGTCTTAAATAGTGTAATTTTGGCCTATTTGCTACTTTGGTTTACTTTTCTTTCATCTCTCTTTTCCTATTACAGGATTTTTGTTTAGTTTGCTCAATCTGGTTGGTTTTTTTAGAGTGTAGTAGTGCTAGTTTGCTTAAGGATTGATGTTTAGGTTGGAGGTTACGTTATTGGGTTAAAACTTGAAAATGGTTCTTTTTAATGGGTGAATGGGAAGAAAATACATTGCATTATTGGTATTTAACGAAGATTGATGGAAAGATTTTGATAGTCATTTTGTTTTGTCTATGTTCAGATATGATTTACTTTGTCTTGAAGGGATAGCTCAAGCCCTCCGTATTTTCAATAAGCAGGATGAGACACCTACTTACACCCTTGCAGAAATTAGCAAGGAATCAATGCATAAGATGCACGTAAAGCCAGAGGTATTTGTTTAAACATTGCTTACATAAATTAACTAAGGTTATTTGTCATTATAATATATTTATTTGGTTGTGGGATTTGTCCTTGCTGTAGACATCATACATTCGCCCCTATGTTGTCTGTGCTGTTTTGAGAGATATCACGTTTGATGAAGCAAGTTACAACAGCTTCATCGATCTGCAAGACAAGCTTCATCAAAATATTTGCAGGTAATAGTATGACTGGAATGTTGTGTTTTTGTTGCTTGAAGTGTCTTTAAGTATTAATTTAGTTTTTAATCCCTCAAAATGTTGACACCCATTCATGTTTCAGGCGAAGAACATTAGTTGCAATTGGGACTCATGACTTGGATACATTGCAAGGTCCTTTCACCTATGAGGTGGGCTTTGGCATGTCTTATTTCTTTATCATATAATCTTATCATGCACTTGCTGTATTTTTAGTAATGTGACACCATAGTAGCCAAGTGGGAGAATCCTAGTTATATAATGATGCTTTAGTTCCTTCCTCCTTGGGAGAAAAAGGGGAAGCTGTAGCTTGGTATGAAGTCCTAATGGACCATTGGATCACATCAATCATTGCACATGTAATTGTCATGTTCATACTCTTATGATGAAAGAATTTGTTGTTAATGTTGTTTCCTGTTTGTTCAATTACCTATTAAGAGTGGGGTTTAATGTTTATTACAAATCCATCAGGCTTTTGGTTTTGCATTCTCTGTGGACAAATACGTATTGAGTTTTTAAGTCATCATCCATGAACATGTTGGCATGAATTATGTTCTCTTTGTTAGCTTTTCTTGCTCTTATTTGCTTCCCGTAAGTCATGTTCACTCTGGATGAGAATTTCATTGATAGACTGACTCCATTGATAACCCAGCTTATTGGCTTATTTCCAGGCTTTGCCACCTCAAGACATCAAATTTGTTCCATTAAAACAGGTAATCTATTCATTTTGAGCATCTTTATATGTCATTTTAAACAAAATAGTTTTGTGCATGTTATAAGAAGATGAATGGCACATGTTCTTGTCAGGATTACTTTATTAAAACTAGAGAGATGTGAACAGCCATTTAGCTTTGTTGTTATAATTAGATGATTGTTAACTGTTGGGATAGGATGTTCGCGTATTGTTTCTCATGAGTCATCTATATATTTTCTTACACAGCATGAGACTTGGCTGAAAGTATATGGGATTGCTATGAAACATCTAGCTAAGCTGACTGTTTGTGCCTACTTTTCATGTCTTAAAATTGGAACATCTTTTCTAATCCAGCCATGCTGTATCTTCTCATTGTCAATGCCTTGTGCATTATAGTTATTGTTGCTGGAGAAGTGTTTGATTAAACGAATTTTGATCTCTTATATATTTGGTTCTTGTTGTTTAGGTCAAAAACTTCCGAGCTGATGAGCTGATGGAGTTTTACCGGGTGAGTTGATACCGAAACATTGGCATTTCACCATCCATAAATGCCATTATGAAGCCCTGAAAGTGGATTTGCGTTTTTGTTTTCCCCCTTCTTGTGAATAGTGAGAGATTGGTAGTTCTTTCCGTGCTCTTGTGCAGGATTTTCTATTTCTTCTTCTTTTTTTTAAATGTAAGTACTAGCAATTTAATTGCCTTTTATTTTCTAAATTTGATTATTTGGCAATTGTAGGAGCATGATTTGAAGCTGAAGAAGTTTTTGCATATAATTGAGAACTCACCAGTGTTTCCTGTTATATATGACAATAAGAGGTACAGGAGAGCTTCTTAGTGATATTCTGTAATTATGAAAATTTAAGTTCCTCTCCAGGTTAGCTCATTGATTCTGCATGACATTTTTCTCTTACCATCATGATCTCTTATTCAAAATTTGATTTTGCACTATAGATCCACTTGAATACTTTCCTTATGGCTAAGCGGTTGAGCATGTATTGCATTGCTTGTGACCTTCACCTGGAGAAAGAAAAAAAAAATATCACTGACCATAGTAGCACTACTCATCTCTTTATTTACTGTCGACTTTAATAGGATGGGGCAACAATGAGTTAATATGCTCTCTATTCATGTTAAAAGTGTGGAAATGTAATGTTTCTTGATGTATATGAGCCATGACAATTTACTTTTCTGGTTATAAGTTTCGTATTTTTTAAATTATTTAAATTTCTTTCTTCAGAACTGTTTTATCTCTGCCTCCAATCATTAATGGTGCACATTCAGCTATCACTTTGAAGACAAAGAATGTTTTCATTGAATGTACAGCCACAGATCTGACAAAGGCTAAGATTGTTTTGAACGCAATGGTAAGGATCTTAAGAGTTCTGGTTGCTTTTACTTGTTAGTTTGCAGCTCAAATCTCACTCGTTACTTTTTTTTTTAATGGTATTGGTTTCTTAGGTGACGACTTTTTCAGCATATTGTAAAAGAAAATTTGAGGTGGAACCAGTTGAAGTGATATATTCTGATGGAAAGTCATATGTCTATCCTGACTTGTCTATCTATAGTATGGAAGTTCCACTATCGTATATTACTGGCTCAATTGGAGTATCTTTGAAGACAGAAGAGGTATTGAAATTCATTTCATTTCTGCACTTCTTATTATTACTTTAGTCATCACTTAGCTAATGTGTGTGCAAGTATGCACTTAAATTTAAATGAGGCATCAAATCTGCCATTTCAGAGTAGCATAATCATTGAATTAGAATATTTGCTGGAAGTATACTGATTATGCTTCTGATCATAACTGGGGCTTGAATATGATACAAAGCAATGATGAGGTTAAGCTTGCTCTATTTTCTTAAGCCAGATTCCTCTAGTTTATTCAAATGTACTTTAAAATTTTCAATTGCACGTTTCACAAAGAATGATTCTTGTGTCAATTTCCTTGCATGTTTCATTTGGTATAAACTATGAAGAAAGCAGTGTAGAATATTCTAATGTACATTATTTCTCTTCCTCTGTGTTTTTGCACATGATGGTCATATTAAAGCGCATAGTCTCCTTTCATTTTTCATTTTTTATTTTTTAAGTTATTTTGTATTTATTATGACCTTTAACGCTTGGACATTTTCCTTTTTTCTGTTCCACATACCAAAATTTAGATGACCATTGCGATTGTGAATTGGTTATCCTGTCTTTGCCCTGCAGGTGACGAGTCTGTTAAATAGGATGCAATTGCATGCTGAGAAGTCTTCATCAGGTGCTGACAAATGCAATATCAATGTTTCTGTACCTCCAACCAGAAGTGATGTTCTTCACCCATGTGATGTTATGGAGGTAATAATGGTTGTGATCATTTGTTACCTTTAGTTCCAAATCCTGTTGGGTTTATTTCATGATACTGACAAGGTATTTTATTTTCTAGGATGTTGCAATTGCTTATGGATATAATAATATTCCAAAGAGAAGGCTACCATCATTGAAGCCACTACCCTTGAATCAGCTTGAGGATCTTATTAGAGTGGAGGTACTGGAATAAAGTTTCTATCCCCCCCTATGTCCATCCCTTTGTCACCCTTTCTATCTCTCTCTCTGCTGCTTTAACTACCGACAGGAGTTACCTTTCTTTTGGTTTATTTTCTAGGGTTTCCCTTTTTGGTTATTATTATCGTCATTATTTTTTCTTTTGTGCTTTATTAGGTTGCAATGAATGGATTTACAGAGGTTTTGACGTGGATTTTATGCTCTTATCGTGAAAATTTTTCCATGCTAAATCGGAAAGATGATGGATCAATTGCTGTGATTGTTGGAAATCCTCGTTCCTCTGATTTTGAGGTTTGCATGCATGTTGTTTTTTTTTTTTGCTGGGTAATTTCTTTTGGGTGGATGTGCAGAATATTGTGTTGGTGGACATTTTGAGGATGACAAGGGATGCTTTCTGAGGGCATTCTTTTTGTTCTGTTTTTCTGGGGCAAGAGTTTTGATTGAATCAAAACTCAAATTGTTGTGAAAATAAATTGTATGAGCACTGTTGTTTTACAATAAGCGGGCTCTGTATAATTAAACTATGTCTCTGTTGAACTTGTTAGTTGAGTATGGTTAACATCTTCTGAAAATGTTCTCTTTCAATTCACCGAGTTGAACTTGTTAGTTTAGTATGTTTCTCTTGAACTTGTTAGCTGAGTATGATTAACATTTCTGAAAATATTCTCTTTCAATTCACTGAGTTTATCATCTGAAGTCTTCTTTGAAATTTTTTTGACTCGGGTACCCTTCAAAGACAATTCAATATGAAGAAATTAGATATTACTTTTACCTCTAAAATTAATCAATCTTTTCATCCTCTTATAATTATTCCTGAATTTCATGATGTGAAAATCCACACACAACATGTTAATATTTCTCTTGATTTTAGCATGACATTGATCTAATTTTTATTACTTGTTCAAAATTTTACTTTGCTTCCTTTGCATAGGTTGTCCGAAGCAGCCTCATGCCTGGTGCTTTGAAAATAGTTGGTCATAATAAAGACCATCCAAAACCAATAAAGGTATTCATTTTTTGTTCTCTGATATACTTTATTGTTTCACAGAATTCCACACATCTTCTACATGGCAAACTGAAGGTGAATTTAATTGTTAGTACTAGGCCATGCTTAACATTGATGAAGTACGAGAAAGTTCATGATACTCTGGGCTCTGGGGTAATAATTAGAGCCACCTACTAATGTAGGTGGAAGATGCCCTCTCTTCGCAAAATAACTACTTTCCTGTTGGAAAATTTTGTTGAGAGTCCAAGTTTGATTGATTAATTTGGCAAGACTGCAGACAACTGTAGCTTTTATATGTGTGCATGCACATATGTGCACACACACAACCATTATTCCATGTAACCTCAATATTATAACATTATAGTGTTTAAGTTCCTGTTCTCCCCACAAGAATGGTAATGTTCTCTGTTTGTTAATATGTGATGATGTGTATATGTGGGTAACTGTACATTTGAAATTTGCCCTAGATTTTTGAAGTGGGTGATATAGTACAGCTGGATGAGAGTAAAGATGTTGGTGCCGCAAATCGGCGCCTACTTGCAGCTCTATATTGTGGCACTAACTCGGGATTTGAGGTATAAGTTTCTTCCTTGAAAGGATTTTTTTTTTTTTTTTCCGAATCACTGAGAATGAAGTAATGATTTTATTATATGATTATTTAATTACAAGGTAATGCATCAATTTGTTTCTCAATTCTAGCAGATATTGCTAATTAATTCTCTTATTTGAAGGCACATCGATTGCTTATTATTAACATGATTATTGTATTTCAAACGTATTTCGGAGCCTTTGGAAGTGGTAAATGTATGGGGAATAGTTGTGTATGTTTGAGGTTTATATCTCATGAAACAGGATAAAATGAATGATGAGCTTAACAGTGATATGATTATTACAATATGGAACAAACGGGCCACTGTTGAGGCGACATATAGGATCTGTTGAAGAAGAAACATCATATAGAAATTGGAAAAAAAAAATGAGTTACTCTTGACTGTATCATTCTTTTTCTGAAGGGCAGAAGTTCAGACCAATATTTACCTGTATGTTTTTATCTTTAGGGGAAAAAGAGTGGGTGGGTAGGAGGTGCTGGAAGGGGGGAATGAAGCAGGATAGAGGTGCACTACTGCTAGGGGGATGGGGAACAAGAATGTCCAGATTCAAATGTTCTTTTGCACATCAATTTAATATATTGAGTAAATTTCATTATTATTCCTACCATATAGTTTTATAAGCACTTATTCTAGACAAAGAAATGACATTTTTAACCTTGTCTGCAGTTTATTCATTCCTTGGTGGACCGAGTTATGGAAGTGATGGGAACTCCTTTTGTACCAGTTGGTGACAATTCAGGGTATTACATTAAGCTTTCTGATGTAAGTATTTAACTGTGTTGTCAATTCTTCAAGGTACTTCTGAGTTTTTTCGATGAGTTAGTTACAGCCTTGATGTTTGATGAAGGCACCTGAATTTCTTCCGGGTAGACAAGCAAGCATCATTTATAAGGGGAAGCGCATTGGCATTTTTGGCATCGTGCATCCTGAGGTATTTATCATTATTCATAAAGTTATCGTTAACCACAAATAATGATATATATGTATGTATAGGTCAATACCTATATATGTTTGTATGTCATAAAAATCAACTTGTTGCTGCGAATGTGAATTCCTTGAAACTGTCACTTTCTCGTATTTGTTTCTCTATTGAAGCTCTAACTTTCAATTTATTTTCTCTCTATTTCCCTGTCAAATAAAATTTTGTTTTTGGTAAGTTGTGTGCTTAGAGGGCTTAAACTATGTCCTTTATGGTTAACATTCCTCTTTGATCCTTTCTCAGGTTTTGAACAACTTCGATGTTCCTGATCCATGCTCCTTCTTGGAACTTGACATTGAGTGTTTCTTGTAGGGTTCACTGTCTCAACAAATGTAAATTATTCGAGAGTTGGGGAAAAAATCTCTCAAAACACATGCACGCACCTGGTCTTACCCTTCTCTCATTTTTTTATTAGGTTTTCTGAGTTTCAAGAATTTGACTGGTGAATTGGCATTACTACATACCCTGCTTATATACCTGATTGTCTGGAGAAGTATTTCTGAGGTTCAACACCTGGAGGGTAAAATTTATTGGCCAGCTTAGGCAAAATACTTTTTTCCTTTTACAAAGTTTTTATCTCATTGAAATTTCAATTTCATTTTTGTGTAGAATTCTTGCACTGTAACATTTAGCAATTGCTCACCATAATGTCTTGGCACTTACGAATGCTCTTACTGATACAACTTTGGGTTTACAAAAGCCAGCATAGTTCAAGAGGTCCAAATGCAAATATATTAGATATATGGAGAACTAACAATGCTGCCATATCGATTTGGAAAAGTTATGAAAAATAAATTTAAGATGAATTACAGTAATTATGTTTGAATTTATATAGTCATTAATCCTTGATCTTGTTAAACAATAACATAAATCGCTTCTCATGTTAATTTTTATTGTTACAGCAAATCGCAGCTCAAGAGTTGTAGCATGTGAAACAATCATATGTAAACGCTAAAAATAAAACCTCTAATGATCGGAAGGTAGTTTTTAATAATGAAAACTATTATAGTGGTTATATATATATATTAAACTAGATATAACACTGATACTGAATGAGTAGCAACTGCTACGGGAGTGTTTAGTGTTTAGTTGAACGAATTTTAAATGTGTAATGTAAAAATATGATTATTAAATAGTATATTATTATAAACACTTCATAAATGCTAATGGAATGGAATTTATTGATTGAATGAAGAATTCGCCATAATCATAACAAAAAAAATTTTAATTGGCGATGTGTGATGCCTATATTGACAATTAATAATTATTGATGTTTAAGCGAACAATTAAACACCCTTTAAATAATTCCAGGCTTTGCCAATTCCATTATAATTGAACGTTAAACTGAGGTAAATTAACTGGTATTTCCTAATTTCAGCAGAATAATCACAATTCACAGCTCATCTAGATCAATACAGCATTGACAAAACCAAGCCAACAAAATTTTCAAGTCGTAAAGTCCTGAAAAACCAAGAAGGGTTCTAACTTTTACATGATTATTGCAATCGGTTTTCAGTGCTTCATAGACTTTTGTCAAATCACAAAGAAAGTCTTCTGGCTTTAATTATCACCATTCTTCCTAGCAATTCACTCTCTTGCATGTCGGACAGGCTCCGTCTGCACATAACATAATCCTAAAATACATTCATATATCATATATCCTTAACAGTATCAGGAAAATATGAAAATATGTCTATTTATTGTAAAAAGGCTTAATTATCTAAAAATACCTGAACTTTAACTTAGTTTGTAATTTTATCAGAAACTTTCAATTATGACAAATCAATGCATGAACTTTCAATTTTTGATGATTTCTACCGCTGAGAGTTCTGAGCCAAATTTAATCTTTTAATGTGGGCTTAAAGGTATATTTTAACATAAATTTTTGGCAATTTCAGACTTCCTCTGTCCAATCTCTTTTCTCCCAATTTTTGGGAGGGCAAAACATATGGGCTTCCCATTTTTCCACCCTACCACATTATGGAAAATTAGTTCCTAGGCTGCATTTCCCGTCTTTCCCATCTCTCTTCTCTGTCCCAACATTTTAACTGTCAGATTCAAAACTCAATTATTGACAACAGAGGCACCCGCATGAAGAATTGCTTACAGGAAAAAAAAAAAAAAAATCAGTCCATATATTGACCAATAAAAATTAATAATCCATCAAACTTCAGGGGTTAACTAAATCATCATGGAGGTTTTCCAGCTAATACGTTATTATTTAGCTCTATGGGTTGAAATTACTAATATGTCATTATTATTAAATGGCCTGTCTTTTTGTTAATATTTTTATTTTTTTAAATTCAGAAAGAGAATAAGAAGAATACCATTTTCCAGAATTGACCACTGATTGAATTATTTTATAGAGTATATCAGTAACTTAAAACTCAACACTTCTAATTTCTTTCCAAAATGGGAGGAAATGTTTCATGGAATGGAAAGGAATTGGGAAATTTTATTTCTCTTTCACTTCTAATACCCAAACAAAGAAGTAACAGCAATTTCATTTCTGTTCTCCTCATTTTCTTCAAAACAAACTAGCATAAAAGTTGACAGCCTAAACCAGATTAATTAATTTCAGTAGATCATTTCCAGCAATTGCAGTCTAAAATTTTCTCTTCAGCTAATCCTATAATATGTTATTGAATTTCAAAGGAGGAAAATAGATCCTACAATACATAAAGATCCCCAGAGCTTATTATTCACATCTTGACCTCAAAATGGGAAAAAAAATTCCCACATTTGGCTTGACAGTGTAAGTAATTGCAGCATGACATTGCAATTTCTAACATATACACAGGGTAGAGATGCAAAATTCTTTAATCTAAGTTACATAAAATCCATGAATCTCGCTTGCTGCAAAATGAGATTTCTTAAGGACTTCCATCACCCCATAATTTTGCTAAAGTGATATTTTGAAAATTACTTACCTAGAAACTATTCAAAGTAGAAAAGAACTACAAGACACTTAGAATCTGCTTGATCATTAAGATTTCAACATTCAAGAACCATTATGCCATTATCTGGAAAACCAAAATACAAGCACTCAAATGAAGAATACATAACAAATTGTATAAGTGGGTAAGTAGTACTAACTAGCATCACTACATCATACACAAAGACCAACAAAGGACTCACCTAGATTGAAGACATAACAGTAACACCCATATCATCCTTTTACTTCTGCAAAGCCATATGAATAATTGCAATTTTGAACTCTAAAAATATTCTAGCATATTATGTACTAAAAAAAAAACACAAAATACTGACTACAGTCCATGTGTACTGCTGGTATTCATGCATAGATGTCATAGACAGACCTTTCAAACATTGATATTGTTGACATTAATATAAATGAAGAGGATTTGTTTTCAGATAATAAAGCAAATCAATTTTACTCCTTTGCAAGCATACATACCAAGACATCTCATTATAATTCAATAAAAATCCGATCACAACTAACAGGAACTCAAAACAGCAACCAAAGCACATGACTAAAACAAAACCACTTAATCCAGCAACTAAAACCCATCATAAACAAAAACCTCAATTCAAAAAAGCAATTAAATGAACAATCAATTATATTAAACCACATGAAAAAAAAAAAAAATCTAACCTCTACTACCTTATCTAATTTTCTCCTTCCCTGAGCTCCTCCTTGCCGCCTCCTTAACCTTCTCAATATATCCTTCAATAGGAGGAGTCAAGGTCGCCATGAACCTATTCACTGGAAATGGAGTCAAATCAGGAACCAAAGCAGCCTCCTTTAACTTGTCAGGCAATGCCTCAATAGCTTCCTTCTTCAATCTCAAAAGGGTACTCTCAGCTGCTTGTCTAGCCCTGTGTTTCCTCATCAAAACCCTACTATACTCCTTAGCCAATCTCTTCCCATCCTCTTCAGTAAGCTCATATTTAGGAATTTTATCCTTATCCACCAATCCAAGCTCAATGAGGTCCAATCCAGGAGTCCCCATAATCATGGGCTCATCAGGAACTCCCATAGCCTGCCTCCCACCTTTCTTGAGAATCTCTTTCTCTCGCTGCCTTTCGTAGCTTGTAAGCCCCATTTTCTCTCGCTCAGCTTCACGGGCACGTTCTTTAGGCTTGAGGAAACGAACTGGAGTAGGCGCATTGATACACTTCTCATATAATCGGTATTTCTCAGCATCTTGGCGAGAAAAGGGAGGCGATTTAGATGGGTCTTGATCTTTCTTGGTGGAGATTTTTGAACGTTTCTTGGGCTGCCCATCTTTGATCTTTCCCTTTCCTTTGGCTGTTCTGCTCACATTACAGCTTTGGAGGAGTTGGTGGTGGGTAGTTAGGGATTGCAAAGGTCTTGCTTTTGCAATTCTGAACATTTCCTTAGCTTTCTTTGTTACTGTATTTTCTGGGAAAAGGGTGTTTGGTGAGAAAGAAAATGTGAGATTTCTGGGAAAGAAAATAGTTAGGGTTTTAAGCTTTTAGCCATTCATTGGCTGGATTGGCATGAATTAGTGTATATAAGTGGGCCTTTGCTCATTGCTCATTGTTTTTTTCTTATTTTTTAATATTTCACCAGATGTAAAAAAATCTTAACTTTCTCTCCTTTCTAGTCTCTGTTAAAAATAAACATGATAATAAATTTCAAATGACTAAATGGACCCTTAATGAAATAAAAAAATTATAATCACAAGTTCTAATATTTAATAATTTATTATATATGATAAATATTTTCCATAAAGAGTGAAAAATAGCTATTATTTTCCTTCCTTGTGTGAATCAAACAAACTCTAAAACAGCTGAATTCATAAAACATTATCCCTCTTCTAAAATCCTAATCTCCAAATAATTACCCATATTAGATTGCAAATTTTTTTTATTATTCAAAAATCCCTAAAACAATTACTAAAATAAAATTAGACGTACATGCAAACCATACCATACAACTAAACATGCATTAAAAAAAAAAAAAAAAAAAAAGAGTTGTTGCTTACCAGTAATGAGCAGCAACGGAGCGGCGGACCAGAAAGAAGCAGCAGCGGAGCGGCGAATCGAGAGTGGCTCTATATTTTGGCTGCGAAAAGGAAGAAAAATAAAAGCAAGATCGAGCTGGGCAAAATGGAAGAAAAATGGCTCTGTATTCTGTATAAAATTTTAGGTAAAAAAGGGTACCATTTTTAATAGACAAAAAAAGAAGGGCACCGTTTTCTTCGTGAAATTAAGTTAAACCGAATAAAACTATCAAATCCAATTAATTCAACCAAATCAAATCAAAATTAATTGTTTCGCACTGTTTAGTTTAGGAGTTTATTCAGAATTAATTATTTTTATAATTTTTTTTTAAATGAATGTCTTTATAGGCTTTTATAAATTTTTATTTACTTTTATAAAATTTATGATTTTATAAATAATTTTTACAAATTTTTATTTTACAGACATAAATAAATTTTTATAAATTTTAATTGATTTATAATAATTAGTTTGATAGAAAATGAAATTTTTTTTTTATTCATATTAATAGTAGATTGTTATTTTAATAATAATAATTTTTTTAAATGAAAAATAAAAAATAATATTGTTAAAGTAAAATTAATTAATCTTACATAAAATAAAAAATTTTAAATTTTCATATTAAATATCCTATTAATTAACTAATATTTACTTTTAATATTTTTAAATATTAAAAATATATTAAATTTTTAAAAATTTATAAAAATAAAATAAATAATGAGTATAGGAAGAATTTCAACTTTCTCTATATATGGTGGTTTTGTTGATTTGAAAATTTTTCAAACCGAAAATATTAGTTTAATTTGATAACAACCCTTCAAATCGATCAAACTGAATCGATGTCATCTCTAACTCCAATTATATATATACTAGTTCGTAAAAATATATTTTACATAATTTATTATTATAAATATTTTTTATTAATTTTCATGGCTTATAAAAAGATAAAAATATATAAATATTATTCTAAACAAAAAAAATATATTAATATAAATTTATTATTATTATCATTATTATTATTCGGTCAAGTTTTTAATATTTTAATTTTTAACTTTATATATTAATATAAAAATTTAAATTATCAATTATAATATATTCAATAAAAGAAATAAAAAATTGTGAAAAATATAACCAAAACTATTATATTATAATATATTAAAAGTATTATATAATCAAAATAATTATATTATAATATATTAAAAGTATTATACTATCAGGTTAATTTCATTCATAGTCCGTCAACTTAACTTAATGTATTTTATGTTTTTTTAATTTTAATTTGTAATAGTAAAATCTCTCAACTTTAATTTTCAAAATATAAAAGTTATTTTTAAAAATAAATTAACATTTAATTATATTTTGGTCCCTGATTTTCAAAAATCTTTTTTTCAAAACATAAAAGTCATTTCCAAAAAATAAACTAATATTTAATTATATTTTAGTCCCTGATTTTCAAAAATTTTTTTTTCAAAACATAAAAGTCATTTCCAAAAAATAAACTAATATTTAATTATATTTTAGTCCCTGATTTTCAAAAATCTTTTTCACTTAGGTCCAATTTTTTTTTTAATTTGTTAGTTTATGGATGAAATTTTTAGAGGGAATTCTTTAGTCCCTGAAAGAGTGTATAACGGAATAAAACACTTTTCGATTACAAAAATAAGAGAACACCCCTTAATACAGTGAGAATATTCTTGGGTTTATAGAATAATTAAATATAGGGACGAATTAATTAGAATTGATCCTATTTATAAAAATGCTCCCTTTGAAAATAATATTGCTCATGAATATTGTGGTGTATCTGATATAATCGAATTTTTAAAAGAACAGTATCATGTATTTAATCAATCAACTATTATAAATCAAGATACTCCTTTAGTGACTTCTAAAACTTCTAGTTTGGGTAAAAATCTTAAAAAGGATTATTTGATTTGGAATAGATTACACTTTAGAAAGATTGACTTTTTTCTTGCTCTTTGGAAAAATTCTCCTAGTCTAGACAGTTAGGTAACATTTTTAGAAGAACGAGATAGAATTACAAATACACCAAGTGCTAGTAATTCTAGATAAATATGGGGAAAGAAGATAGAGAAAAAAGTATCAGCTCTAATCCTTTAAGATTGACTTCATTCTAAAATATTCAAAATGAAGTGAGCCTTCTCCTTAAGCAGCTGCATGCAAAAAAAAATGTAGGCGATTCACCAGAACAAAGAAATACCTTAGCAAAAGAAGTAGGAAAATTGATGAATGAAAGGGTCGATGCAATTGAGCGGGAAAGAGTTTTGAAAAAATCTATCGGATCTTCAAAACCTATTTATGAAAAAGAAATTTTGCAATTAAGGAAAGACAAAATAGTTCCTTTTATTGCTAACCCTGACATAAAAGCTGCTAACGAAGATAGTAGTAAAACAACTGAAAACCTTAGAAAATCTCTAGGTTTGGCTGAAGAAACTCCTTTACATTTAGATGATAGAATATTTAATGAGCTTCTTATTACAAAGAGGGCAAAATATAAGCTTAATTATCCCCATAGGACAAAATTAGAATTTCAACCTAGGGATAATCAATTAAAGCCAGTTATCACCCCGACAACTTTCTAAATTTAGATTATGAAAAGTATGCGTCTGAGATAATAGATGAGTGGATTACCATGATCATGTTTACAACTAGAGCAGGTAGCTACTCAACTGAGGTCACCTACGAACTTTGCAAAGCCACTATGGTTGGCAATGCTAAAAAATTTTGGGACCAGCTAGCAGTTCAAACCTCTATTAGAGATGAAATTAGAAAAACAGTTATCGTGGATGAGGTTTTAGCTATCATCGTAGATGCCCTGAAAAGAGAATTTTGTACTTTCTTAATTTCAACTGAGTCATTAGAAATAAAACAATCTTTAATGGCATTAATGAAACTACAAATATGTGACATATGTTATTTTGACAACTATACATGTGAATTCCAAAAGTATTATTATAATCTTGATCTTAATGCTCAAAATTACATGTCAATATTATTTTTTGCTAAGCTTTCAGAACCATGGCCAGATGTAGCAAAAAATACCTATCAACTCCTCCTAAATGAAGAAAAAGTGGTTGATGGATTAGGAGGTAAGATACAGGTAGTTATGTATGCCATGAGAAAGACATGTACTGAACTTCAAGTAAGACAATATGTAAAACGTCTTCCTTATTTGAACAATAGTTGTTGTTCTCAGATTGAATATGTTTATGGTAGGTACGGGTGTACTACAACAAATGACCAAGAAATAGGAAAAAGATCTAACATAAGATGTTCTTCTTGTGATACCAAAAAGAAAAGGTTTAAAGGGTATAGAAAAAGAAGAATATCAAAAAATGATATAAACAACAAAAGGAGATTTAATAACCCTTATAGGTTTATTAGAAGGAGAACCAACCTTAGGGATAAAGACAAAATGGAAGTCTTTAAGAAAAAATATGGTAGAGCCTCTAAGTGCTCACAAGGAAAACTTCTTAATAGTTGTTCTTGTTGTTGGATTTGTGGTCCAAAAGATCACAAAACAAATACTTGTCCGCAAAACAGCAAGCGAAAAGAAAATTTTAGAAGAATTTTCTTCGAAAATGAGAATCTTGTCTATGAGACAATAGAAGAAGATGAATATTCTGACATAGATTCTGAAATAAATTCTGTTTATGAAGTAGTTTCTAAATATAAAACTGATATAGATGAATCTGATATTTAGACAGCCCAGCTATTCATGATGAATATGAAAGAAGGGTCCATAGATGAAGAAATGATCCCCTTAGATACTTCTCTGGTGCAGGAAGAATATTTTCAGTACGATGATCCGTCCAAAAGTTGCCTAGAATGAAAACTCCCAAAAGTAGACATCAATACTATTTACAACAAATCTAAATTCAGTTTTAGGTCAATAATAGATGTCTCCCAATCATAATCTATTGCTCAGGTTTCTAGTACAAAATTAGAAACGTTGGAAATACCTTTGATCAGTTTACTAAAAATAAGAGAATTAGTAACTAAATCAAATGGAACATATCAATATATTCATAGTGGTCTTATTCAGATAGGACTAATACCGTTGTTCAATTTGTCAGCTGATAGTCCTATGATAGCAGCTGTGTTAGACAAAAGATAAAATTTATTCCAAGACCAGTTAATATCAGGGGTCCAAACTAACCTTGCATATGGTCCAGTTTGGTTCCAAACTTATCCTAACTATATGATATCAGTAAAGGATAACTGTTTGGGTAATTCTTTATCACTAAGGATTAAATCCATAAATATGAATAGAATGAATTCTCAGGCTAAATATTTAACATATCACACTAGGATAATTTTTAGACTGATTAATACAACAAATCCCGAAGTGAGGAATATCTCTAAAATCACATAGTTATTCGATGAAGGATCAAATAACTATAGGCAGTTCTATAGAAAATAAATTAATCATTTAGAGTTATCCTAACCTAAGAGTTAGGTTCTCCAAGAATCAGCCGAGACATCACGGTCAATAGGTTCCTCTCAAATCACATAAAGGGGTAGAAATACCACCTTAAATCTAAAAGAACATATGAGAAATTTTAGGATTTTCTGATCCTCCTAGAATATCATATCATGTTCCTCGATTACCTAGAAGTAATTTCACTTCATTAGTAATTAGAGAAGAAGTTTCTAAGACACTAGTCCATGAGGAAGATATATAATCATCTTCCGATGGTAGAACTATTGTAGGATACAGGACTATAAGCTTATCTGTATATGAAGATGAAGAAATTAGGGAACATGCAAGAATGATTAAGCATCTAACACTAGTCCCTGAGGTTGTAAAAGAAATACAAGAAATTTCTCAACAATAGTTAATTTCTTTCGAGGATGTTTGGACAATGACATGTCCTAATACCATGACATCATCAAATATATTAAGTACAGAAGAATCAGGTTTGAGTACATACATCTCTTTAATATTTAAATTTTCTGGTTATTATGATTACTCTTTGGATGCGTCAGTTGACACAAGTGTGACAATCACTAGTGCTAGACCCAATGCACTTCCTGATGAATGGTGGAAACCATTGTCCCAGCCTATGATACTATGTATGGCAAGAGGAGAAGTGAACTTGGTAACTCGGTTTGCAAAACAAGTTCCTGTTATCATAAGTGGACAAAAATTTACTATTGATAAGGTCCTGGCATTCCCTGTACTTGACGCAGATATCATTTTAGGAAATGCTTTCTTAAAAGGACAAAAAGAAAATAGACTTTTTGTGCAGGACGATAATTACATCTCAATTGGAGGTGTAAAAATCACATCTCTGTCACATCCTAAAAATAAATTAAAATTTGGATTTTATCCAGTTAAACTATCAGAGTTGTATGGATCTATACCATGTGAGCAAGCATTCAGAGTGCAAGCCCAACGTGGTAAAATTTGGCTAGATTGTTTATTTGATCAGAAATCAAAGGATACCTTTTAGTAAGAAGAGTTGTGTTTTAAAGCACAAGGTGTGATAAAAAAGCCTATTACACATCCTCAGCTGAAAGGAACTAAGTGGGATAAGTTTCTTATAAAATTAGCTGACAATTTTAGTGATGATCCGCTAAAGTTATGGGTGCTAAATGGCATTACTGATAAATTAGAACTGAAAGATCCCAGCACTATCATTAGAACTAGAAACATAACATATACCAATGAGATGATAGAGGAATTTGACAAACAGATTCCTGAACTGCTCGAAAAAGGGTTGATTAGGGATAGTAATAGTCTACATTATAGTCCAGCCTTTATGGTTATAAACCATGCAGAGCAGGTGCGAGGAAAAGCATGAATGGTTATAGACTATCGTCAGGTAAACAAAGCAACTAAGGATGATAGTTACAAAATCCCTACAGCAGGTGATGTAATAGATAGGGTAAGTCTTAAACAACTTTCTATCTTTTCTAAATTTGATCTAAAAAGTGGTTATTGACAGGTAAAGATGGAAGAAGAATCTGTAGCCTTAACAACCTTCAATGCACCTCAAAAAATATATGAATGGTTGGTAATGCCATTCGGCCTGAAAAATGCTCCAGGCGTGTTTCAACGCAAAATGGACAATGCATTTAAAGCATTGAAAAAATTTTGTGTGGTCTATATAGACGATGTGTTAGTTTTTAGTAAGAATGAAAAAGAACACATGAGTCATCTTGAACAAGTGACTGATATCTTCAAACATGAAGGTATGATTCTATCTGAAAGAAAGATAGAATGGTTTAAGAAAAATATAAAGTTTTTAGAAATGGAAATTGAAAAGGGAAAAATTAGGCTACAAAGCCACATTTCTGAAAAAATTATTAACTTTCCTGACGAATTAGAAGATAGGAAGCAAGTACAAAGATTTTGTAGACTTGCTAACTATGCTAGAAAATTCATGAAAAACTTATCCAAAGACCTAGGAAGAATATCAAAGAAAACTTCTGATAAAGTTCTTTGGTTTTGGGATAATGAGGACACTCAGGCTGTCATCCAGGTAAAAAATAAAATGAAAAATTTGTCTTGTCTTAATTTACCATCAAATACAGATGAGTTAGTCCTAGAGGCAGATGCTTCAGAAAAATCTTGGGGAGCAGTATTAAAAATCAAAGGTAGGAAACCGGAAAAAATTTATAAGTATTGATCTGGAACCTTTAAAGGATCCGAAATTAATTATCCAATTCATGAAAATGAAGTCTTAGTAGTTAAAAATGGTATAAAAATATTTTACATCTTCCTGGCTCCTAAAAGGTTAGTAATTAGAACATATTCAACTTATGTAAAAGGATTTATGAATCTGAATCTTAAAGAGGCTAGGTAAACTAGACTTTTAAAATTGCAAGAATGGTTTAGCTATTACAGGTTTGATATTGAATATATTCCTTCTGATAAAAATGTAGTAGCTGATTCTCTTTCTCGTGAATTGTCTAATTTTACAGATGGACCCTACTGCCAAGAACAAGCTATGTTGGATCTGTAAAAGGGAGGGTCACACTCGGAAACAATGCA
>CANXYC010185566.1:0-11164 GCA_948193065.1 Aleurites moluccanus
AGACTCTGATTTGAATTCAATCTCAGACTGGTCAGATTAACTGAGCTTGAATCCTCTAAAAACTATACCAATTTGGGCTCTGGTTGGTTGATGAGGTGGGGTCGATTTCCACTTACCTTCCTCCTAATCTGAATCTTCAGACCTTAAGGGATTGATGATGGTTCGAAGGTAAATGGGGGCATCGGATATCGAGCCAGGGGGAAGGATATCTCCAATGTTAATGAGATCTTGGATTGTGTCTTAAGTTCTTGCACATATCTGTTCTATGCTCAGAACTTTGATGATAATCACAATACTCATTCATATTCCAGCTTTTAGGCAAAGGGTTAGGAGATGCCTTTAATTCTAAAGGTGTGACCAGTTTAGATTCTAAAGCCTTCTTGTAAATGAAGCTCAAGGGCATACCTAAATCCGTGAATTTCCTTTTCAGAGACTGACTCTTCTGTTTGGAAGTGAAGGTATTATTCTACTTGTATCTTTTCTCCATTATATGGCCTTGTCCTAATGTCCTAACACAATAGTATTGCGCTTCACAGACTTTTCCATAGGTGAATGGGTGAAGGTTTCCTTACCTTGAAAAGGATTCAAGGAAAAGGAAGGGTTGGTGTTGGTCAGATTAACTTGAGGTGTACTTGAAGAGCTTGGGTCAGCTGGTTTGGGCCTGGTCTGATTCATGGATTTTATTTCATCAATCTGGGAATTGAAGGCTTTGGTAACATAGGCCAGTGCATTATGGAAGCTGGTTTGTTGGGTGGTCAGGGCTTCGAAAAAGTCAGCCTGTTGAGCAGTCAATTTCATTGAAGCTGGCTTGTTGAGCGATTAAGGCTTCATTGAAGTGGATTTGCTGAGCACTAAGGGTGGATTTAAGCATGGCTTCAAAATTTTCCTCTTGTCTTTTGATGAGGGTGGTGAGAAGTGTGCCCATGGCATCCATATTGGTTGGGTTGGCCATTGGTACCTTTTAAAGATAAGGAAAGGGATCAGTATATGGAAGAGAAAACCTAACTCTGTTTTAGGTTTATAGGGCAAAGAAAAACCTAACTCTGTTCTAGGTTTATAGGGTAAAGGAAAACCTAACTCTGTTATAGGTTTATAGAGAAAAGTTATGCATTGCAAATTCCTAGGAAATTGATTCCTAAAGTAAGGTGGGCCAAAGTTATTTGGATTTTGGAGAGGTAATGATGCCAACTCGGTTTGGGCTTTAGAGAGATCTTGGTGCCAATTGTGTTTGGGCTTGGAGAGATAATATTGCCAAATGGGTTTTGGGCTTGCAGAGATCTTTGTGCCAACTGGGTTTGGGCTTGGTGAGATCTTATTGCCAACTGAGTTTAGGCTTTGAGAGATCTTGGTGCCAACTGAGTTTGGGCTTTGGAGGGATCATGGTGCCAATTGAGTTTGGGCTTTGGAGGGATCATAGTGCCAGCTGAGTTTGGGCTTTGGAGGGATAACGGTGCCAACTGGGTTTGGGTTTTGGAGGGATAATGGTGCCAACTAGGTTTGGGCTTTGAGAGATCTTGGTGCCAACTGAGTTTCGGCTTTGGGTAGTGGTGATGGTGTTTGAGGCTATTGGACCTTAGGTCCAATTAGTTGAGAGGTGTCTAAGGCTAATGGGCCTTGGGTCTATTTGGGTAAGAGGTGTTTGAGGCTAATGGGCCTTGGGTCCATTTGGGTTGACTCTCAACTGGTTCAATGTACAACCTAGACTCATTAAAAAAAATGGAATACATACTTTATGAATCATGAGTGCATATATACATGTATGAATGGTTATGCATATGTATGAAGAAAATCGGTTCATGATGACAGCTTAACATTATCATGGCTCATGGGCCCTAAGGTCCAAGGTCTAACGTTCAGTACATGAAGGCTAGGTGGTTTGGTTTAAAGGGTACCCGTCACACTAGAGTAGTGAATATACCAAACCACAGGTGAAACAATGAGTTTTGCATGGGTCCAACAGTACGACTACTCGTTACACTTCAAAAAGGATTTGAAGCCTCGTCATGGGGTGGATGCTTTTGCTATCTCCCAACATACTCAAAGTGAGTTGTCGGATCAATGCTACTCGCTATCCAGGGTTGAATTTTGTAACTGGTGATGTAGCGATGTGTGAAAACCAAAGTTAAACTAAAAGCCAAGCAAAAAAAGTGTTTTAGAAATATTTTCAACCAATTTGAAGTCCTCTTTTACTTTTGAAAGAAGTTTGATCCCCAGTGGAGTCACTAACTGTGAGGCCTCGCCCGAGCACCCAGCGCTTTCGCGTGATCAAGGAGACCGGGGAAGATGCTCCCTCAATAGTTTTTGGGACGATTTCTCACTCATCGAGACGACCTTAGCACCTTATTATTTGAAAATGATTTTGAAATTTTGAAGTCGCCACCTTAAGTTATTTTTGTTGGGAAAATTTAAGGTAAAAATCCAATTTGACTCTAATCTTATCCCAAGGGAAAAATAAGTGCACTAGCCTTTGAAACCAAAGAGGATTCAGGGACTAGGTTTTCGATTGAACTTGGCTTCTAATTTTAACTTTGATTTAAAGCGTTTTCATGAACAGTTTAAAGAATGAAATATATATATGCATGAGCAGTTTATATGAAAATAAAGCAGTAAAGCAGTTTAAAGTGCGGTAACTAAATTATTATAATCCAAATATGGGATATCAACTCTAGCCCTTATGGGTTCTAGGTCGATCACATATTCTACGAATAATGCAATCAATAAAGCATTTAATTAATGAAAAATAGGTCGCTTTGACCTCTTTGGATTTGAAGCTCTTAGATAGCTTGCCTGCGTATCCCATTGAATAGAAATCAAAACACACGCAGTTCTCCCTTCTTGCAAAGGAGGGTTGATTTTATGCCCAACTTCTCATGCTTTGGACTCTTTATTTTGACACTTTATCAAAATAAAGGAGATTTGCCTTTTTGACGCTCTATCAAAGTAAAGGGGAAGTTTAGGAGACGATATCTACTCCCTTACTCTTTGGGAAGGCGGCGGTCTGATTGCTAGCCCGGATTGGAATTTTACCTTGGATTGGTGGTTAGATTGTTGATGGTCTGATTACTAGCTCAGATTGGAGTTCCACCTTGGATCAGTGGTTGGATTGGTGGCAGTCTGATTACTAGCCCGGCTCGGAGTTCTACCTTGGATCGGTGTTTGGATTGATGGCGGTCTGATTACTAGCCCGGCTCGGAGTTCCACCTTAGATTGGTGGTTGGATTGATGGTGGTCTGATTACTAGCCCGGCTTGGAGTTCCACCTTGGATCGGTGTTGGATTGATGGCGGCCTGATTACTAGCCCGGCTCGGAGTTCCACCTTGGATCGGTGGTTGGATTGATGGCGGTCTGATTACTAGCCCGACTCAGAGTTTCACCATGGATCGGTGGTTGGATTGGTGGCGGTCTGATTACTAGGTCGGCTCGGAGTTCTACCTTGGATCGGTGGTTGGATTAGTGGCGGTCTGATAACTAGCCCGGCTCGGAGTTCCACCTTGGATCGGTGGTTGGATTGATGGCGGTCTGATTACTAGCTCGGCTCAGAGTTCCACCTTGGATCGGTGGTTGGATTGGTGGCGGTCTGATTACTAGCCCGACTCGGAGTTCCACTAGGGATTGGTTGAGGCTCGGGACGATGGTCTGATGGTCTTTTATCTCCTAATAAAACAAACAAATCAACTTGGTGATTTTGTTAGAAATAATTTTGAGGCTTCACATGCCCTGAATTTGGTCCGTCTTTAACTCAAAGAGAAGTAAAGAAAAGTAGGCTCCACTCGCCCCGAATTGGTTATTCTTTAAACTCAAAGAGAGTTAAGGAAATAATAAGAAATCGGTATATGAGGGAGAATATATCAAATCCAAGAAGGAAAAATCAACTTCAAGTGATTCCGGGACCCCTAACTATGAAGGGGCAGGCCTCTATTTATAGGCAAGAGGGCTGCCACCAGAGGGGGTTGGCGGCGGTGCTGTCGCCTTTGGCGGCACGGCTGAAGAAGGAGGGCGGCAACAAAAGTGTGGCGTGGAAAGCCACGATGGCACCGCCCAGAGGGGGTGGCGGCACCGCCTCCTAGTCATGGTGGCACCGCCCTAGCTTAAGGGTGGTGGCTTGGGTCTGATTTCGATCGAACACGTTTCTGAGTCCGTCCAAGTGCGGGCTTGGTTCTGGTGAGTACCGGTCAGCTTGGCATGAGTTCGAGGGGTGCGAGAAACCAGTGTTCACACTCTCGCACCCTATGATCATCACGATCCAGAAATGGGTCGTGATAGAGGTGGTATTAGAGCACTAGGCTTATAAATATCAGAGCTCTGTGTTTGGAGATATCAGAGCATAGGTTACAGATAAATAGTGAATAAGCACAATATGGGTAGAGTTAAGGGAACCATGAAGCATATGAATTCCTGTATTGTCATTTGTTATATTCGTTAAGTATGTATAAGTATTCTACGTATTTGTAATGTACTGAGTACATGTTCTGTTTTTCAGACAATTTTTACAGAGATGTCTGACTGTAGAGACAGAGGTACTAGAGAGGGATGTAGCCTCTAATGAGTCCCTATTCAGGAAGTTTTCTGTTTCTGAGGGACTGTCTAGATCCCAACGGTCTACAGGGGATACAGAGAGGACCGATGTCCCCTGGAGATATGAGATGATGAGGGGGATGATGGATCTGCATAGGGAGCTAGCAGAGTTGAGGCAGGAACGACAAAATGTACCACCACCTCCAGTACTAGTAGCGGTGCAACCCCCTATTGCACCTGCTGCAGTACCGTTTGCTCTAGCACCTGTACAACCAGCTGTGGCTCCTGAGGAGCTTGTGGTGCATGGAGGCCACAGAGTGATAGATGAGGGTGGAGTGACTATGTTTGGCATTCAAAAGCTAAACCTGCCTGAGTTCAGGGGCGATAGAGGCAGTGATCCAGTGAATTTTCTAGAGGAGGTTGAGAAGGTAGTTAGGAGACTACCTTGTTCTGATCTTAGAGCTGTAGAGTTGGTTGGGTTGCTATTAAAAGGGAAGGCATAGACTTGGTTTTCGAGGAGGATGGAGCCTAGACTATATGGTGGGCATCCACCCTCATGGGCTGAGTGTCGTCTGGGGTTGATTGATGAGTTTATTACAGAAGGAGTGAAGACCCGAAACTTGATTCAGTTTGAATAGTTATAGCAGGGGGACAGGACTGTAAAGGAGTATGCAAAGGAGTTCATTAGACTGAGTATATGCTACTCACATTGGTCCTACTGAGGCTGATCTGATCTGCAGGTTCAGGAAAGGATTACATGCTTTGCTTCATAATGCTCTATTTGCTACAGAATTCATATCTCTGACGACAGTTATTGACAAAGCTACTTAGATGGAAGAGAAGTACAGGTCAAAGAGAGAGAAGAAGGATCAGAAGAGAAATGAGGGACCAGGATCCCAGAGTAGGGGGGGGGGGGGGGGAGAGCAACTCCCAGCCTAGATTGATTGAGCCAGTGCCTCGATTTGATCAGGGACCTCTATCTAGTACTCAGAGGAGGAGGGTTCAGAGTAGAGGACCATCAATGCAGTCTGCACCTGCATATTCACAGGGTTCTTCCAGACCTATTACTCAGATGCCTAGCGTACCCATTTGTGATTTTTGTGATAGAAGGCATGGAGGGGAGTGTCGTAGACAGTCAGGTGCTTACCTAAAGTGTGGGCAACATGGTCATTATATTAGCAGATGTCTCTTATAGGACAATCAGCAGCCATCTGCTGCAGAGTCTTAGCCTATAATACAAATGAGTCATAATATGACTAGAAAGGCAACTGGTAGGGGCAGAGGCAGAGGTCAGGCATCTGGTAGTGGTCAGGCCTCAGCAGGTAGAGGCCAGGGAAGACTTTTTATTGTTAATGCCTAGGAGACACAAAGATTTGATCATGCAAATATAGGTATGATTTTAATACAAAATGATATAACAAATGCATTATTTGACTTTAGTGTCATACATTCTTTTGTCTGCATCACAGTTAAATAGAGAAAGATAACTATTGAATGTGCCATTAGAGATAATTATACTTATGAGAAGAAGTATAAAAGAATGAATTATTATTGTCATCCGAGATGTATTATTGAAATTAATAATAAACTTTTTATGTGCTAATGTGATAAAGTTTCCTGGGTGCAACTTAATGTAATGCTTGGTATGAATTGGTTAACTGCATATTAAGCATTTATTGATTATTATGAGAAGAAAGTCAAATTCTGGTTGCCAGAATTTGAGTTCCAAAGTGATAAGTATGAATCTAGAATTAGTTTCAATTATGTTATTCAGGCTAGAAAGATGATAAAGTAAGATTGTACAACATATCTAGATATGGTTCGAGAGTTCTTTGATATTTTTCTGAGCAGTTGCAAGGCAATTTTCATAGATTGATTGGATAGTTAAAAAGTTAAGAAAGAAAATGCACCCAAGATTGTTTTAGAACTCGACATGGACACTATAAGTTTCTAGTATTGTCATCCGAATTAATTAATGTTCCAGCTACATTTATGGATTTAACGAGCAAAGTGTTTAAATTATGTATTGAATAAGTTTATAGATGATATCCTTATCTATAATATGAGTGAATGGAAACATGTAGAGTACTTTAGGACTGTGTCACAGACATTACAATAATATCGAATGATTGCTAGAATGTCTAAATGCCAGTTTTGGTTCGTGAAAGGAATGAGCTAATTGATATGGGTATGGAGTTAAATTTGGGATCTCAAATCTAACCCGCTGGTTCCATAACCCTCAGATCACAGGATCGTAACCAGGCTCTGATAGCCTAATGTCTGGCTAAGCCATTGTAAATTAATAATATTAAAGTGACCCAAGATCGGGATTCATATTTTATGAAGTTAAAGAAAGATGGTCAAAAATGATAAAACATTAGAGTTCAGAGATGAGGATATGTGTTATGGAAGTTTAAAAGTAAGTGAGATCAATATTTACCATTGATTGAATTACAAAACTGAAAAGAATGTACATTTAATATTGGTATTAATAAAGAAATATCATAAGAGTAGAGCCAATAGAAAGTGTAAATCATCAAGTCTAATAATTTCAAAATAAAGAATTTCAAGGGCAAGAGTATTATGAAGGAATCAGTATATGGAAAAAGTGTATATGGGAGTATGAATAAAACATGAAAGTCAAGTGTTCATTCTTGTTCCAATCTTGAGATTCATGTTTATTTTAAATTCGAGGACGAATTTTTTTAAAGGAGGGTAGAATGTAATACCCTATATTTATGCATAACAAGTTTTTGTGAAATAAGTTCTCAGTATATGGATTAAAATTATCGAAATGACTAAGGATAATTTTTAAAAACTCAGTTAGAACGAAAATGAGAAACTTTTTCAAAAATTGTCGGTACCGATATTGCTGCCGTAAAAAATAGTAGTACGGTCAACGGATGAATTTCTGAATTTGGATTGAGGGTAAATGATAATGTATATTCAAGTGTGAAGACAATAAAAAGAAATATGAGAAAATGTTTAAGAACACTGATAAAGTAAGCGATGGCAAAACTATGAATGAAGAGAATTTTCGGGGAATAGTGAAAATTCGACAGTCTGAGTTTCAGAATGACTCTGAAACTATTTTTATTAAATAGTATTAATAAAAATAAGATGTTTGAACATTCACTTTGAATTATAATTCCTGATGGAATTATCGAAATAAATTACCGAGCGAAAAAAGATCAAAAGCAAATTTTGATAAGTTGGAGGATAAAAGGGTAATTTGCCATTTTTGTCTTACTATATAAGGTTGCCTTAGAAAATTTTTGCTCATTTCTCTTCTTCTTTGGCCATGAGTTCTTCCATTCCATTCCAATAAAAAATTTTAAAGTGTCACGACCCGATTTTCTGGACCGCGACGGTCTTAGGGTACGGGAAATGCCAATGGCGACCGACACCCGTATAACCTAGTACCATTGCACAGTCTATCAACCTCAATATATTATTCAGTTATTATAGTTACCATTCATTTTGTTATTCTGTTATTCATTCTGTTATGCATTCTGTAATTTGCTGTAATCATCAAATATCATAATATTATATCATGCATAATCATATAATATCATCAATATAAGAATATCATCATTATATACATGTTTATTTCCTAGCTAATCCGTATATACCCATGCGGCAACTGGATAATGAACACCAAAATAAATATACAGAAATCCAGAAATATACGTAATAAACTATAGCAGGAATCCATTGAAGACAAAAGACTGGATCCTGCAACCTACTCCTCTCCTAAAATGGTTAAACAATGAAACTGGTGAGTATAAATGATACTCAGTGAATTTACATGCATCACAATAAATAATAATAGGCATAAATAGGTAATGGTATCAGTAAAAGGAAATACAGTATACATAATGGATATCATGGTACAGTAATGCCAAAGAAATAACAAATAGGCTCGGTTACATATGGAAAGACAGATAATGGGATGGACTGTATGAAAAGAAATCTTACAATCTCCAATCAATCAATATAAAAGGACCATGTATGTCACCAGTATCATATAAGCATAAGGCTGATCAGGCCCTATGGCCAGGACCATAACCCCTCCTAGCTAGGGTTTAATAGTACAATGTGCACAAGGTCGACAGTATTACCCCACTACCCTGTCAAATCGGTAGTTTTGCCAAACCATATCAGGGTCAATAACGAGGGATACCATAAACAACAATGGCATCCGGATATCAGTCAATATAATAACTGAAACACTTTATCCTAAACCTAACCTGAACCTTGAAAAGGGAACTTAGGGGAATTTTTTCTTTCTATTGAACTTGTTAATATTATGTATTTATCCATGAAATTGATAGATATGCATGTTATATGAAGTGATTTTATGCATAAAAGTAGTTTAAAGGTTGTTAAGACAAAATCGAGTGATTTTGAGTTTTTGGTGAACTGGGGGCAAAATGGTCATTTCACACCCCTTCAAATTTTGATGGAATTAACACTATATTTGAAGGTAGAAAAGAATTTAAGGACATGAAAATGATATTATTAAGTTTATTTGAATAATTATTGGAGAATTAAATTCGGTTGAAAATAATTCCCGGCAAGCTGCTCGATTTTCATTTGAACTAAGTCTATTTTGGTCTTTTCCTTTGGAATATGGACTTATATGGTGTATGTAATCTTATGGTATCATTTTAGGCTTGATTAAATCTAACCATTTGATGAAAAGATGAAGAAATGGATGGTTAGATGGCTAGGTTTCACCATATGTACCATAAACTTGATGTATAGGATTGCACCATTGATATTTGACCTTGATTTTCCCACCCCTTCATTGTTCATCATCTACCTTAGCCAAAATTTCAGCCAACTTCTCTCTCCTCCATTTGCAAGTTTCAGCCACTTTGAATCTACACCAAATTTTGTTTTTTTCTTTCATTTTTTGATGAAAACATGTTAATTCCATCATCCTAAATACAATTATGACCATAGATTCAAAGGAAAAACTAGAAAAAGTGACGAATTAATCATTCGAAGATTTTGAAGAACTTTTGGTAAGTTATTGATTTTGAAATTCTTTTGATTCAAATATGTTCTTAGGATGTTCAATGATGTTTATTAGTGATCAAAATATGTTTTGAATGGATAGAATTCAAAAACTTGGATGGAAACCCTAATAGGAAGAACTTTGAATCAAAGTGTTGTTTTGATGAATTATTTTGTTCAAATGAATTATTTTGTTCAAATGATGTTTATTTGATGTGTATAGGATGAATTAGTGGTTGAATGATTGAAAAAAATTCATTTGAATGGAATTTCAAAGTGGCAGAATTATATGATGAAGAAATGGTGATTTGATTTTGGTGTTTAATAGGTTTAAATGGATGAATGTTATGTATTTGATATGTATTAATGTCGTATAATTGAATGGCATTGAAAAATGGATGAATGGAATGAATTCCATTTAGGTTGAACAATACTGAGTTTGTTAGTTTAAGGTGTTAGGCTAATGTGATTAATAAAGTAAAGTTTGAATATGGTTAAGTGTTGAAAATGATGGAAATGTATAGGTTTAGATATGTAAAGAGTGATTGATTTAAGTACTTGAAAGGTGAACTTGAATAATGATGTATGTTTGATATGAAATAGTGAATTAAGTGTATATAAGTTCATAATATAGTATATAAGTGATGAGTATATGAAATATAGGTCAAATGTGTTGATAGAATGAATTGGATGCATAAAAGATTGGAAAATGCTTATATTGTGCAATGTGAGATTGATAGTGCATACAGTGTATGCTTGATGTCTGTTTATGTGAATAATGTGCTTTGAGATGTATTTATATCTTACCGGAGTCTTATATGTGAAAATAGGTGAACCGTCGAGTACTCCAGATCTGAGTGTCGGACGGCGGGCCGATTAGGGGCTCGAACAGTGGATTGGGTGCTAAAGTGGTTTAATTGCATAAAAGGTGAGTCCTTAAGTATAATCATGCATGATTTGCATCATATATGCTATAATATTTTATTTGAGCCAATAAAATAGAGTTTGATACCCAAAATCACAAGCAGTGCAAATTGGCCCATAAATAAGCCTGCCGAAGCGACCTAAAATGACCTAAACTTTGATTGTCCATAAAATAAAATCCAGAAAGCCAATTGGGCCATCACTTGGCCCAATCATCTAGTCTTGACCTAAGCTTCAAAACGGCACCTCATAGTCCACCTAAATCCTTTGGTAACATACTTAACCAAAAACTATTGAAAAATCCCAAAACGGACCCGTAACGGCGAGAGCCAGTTGCGGCAGCGCAACTAGGCCCCGCCGGGTATTTTTTTGACATTACCCAAACTTGTTCTATTATTCATTATAAATATATATGTTACTATTCTAAAGCTATATGAGATATATTTGAGCTATTTATATTGTTATATAGAGACACACTCATATGGTATTATAACAGGGCTACCTCGATGGTATAGTGTAATTCCATCGACTGTGTGCACACTTATATTTATTTGACCCTTGTTAGGGAGGGGAGTTATATTCCTTAGTCATAAGGGTTGATCCCCCTTATGTAATGTGGGTGGTGCAATTTATGATAGTGCTAGTGTATAAAATTACAAATAGGGCGGATACACTTTTCATTTGACCCAATCTTGTTATATCA
>CANXYC010185584.1:0-17398 GCA_948193065.1 Aleurites moluccanus
ATACTTAATCAGCTCACAAATGAGCTATAAACATCCAAACCCCCTGATTCTTTTTGTCACTTAAAATAGACATGCAAGGGTTCAACATATCCAAAATTTAAATCATAAAGGCAACTACACAGACCATGGTGACTCTCTAAATTTCATCCTGACTTACTGCCCCAAAATCTATACGAACAGACCTGAGAAATACTACTCTCCACTGAGTTATACTTAACTAAATTTCTTGAAATTTTATAGCCAACAACAAAATACACAAAGAAACATTTCTCATCTTTACACCTTTGGCTCAAACTACCTTAGTCATTCCTAGAAAATTCAAACATACACAGATTTCCTGCAGAAATACTAAACCAGACAAGTCCTGCTCAAGGAGGCATAACTCCTCACACACACAGAATTTTACCAAACCATTATACAGAATTAAAGATGAGACATAGATCCATAACTTTTTTTCTTTACACTTTACCAAATTATTTCCTTAAGATTATGCAATCAGCTTCACAAAAATCCTGCAACCAGAAATTTCTGGATTTCTCAAACATTCACATCTTTAATAAATTAAATTCTTCAAACATACAATTAATTAAAATGAAATTTTTTTTTACAGATATTACAAGACTAACCATGTATGAATCCCCATAGAAAAGTGTATTACGTGAGAATCATGAGGCTAACTATTTGCTAAGGAAAATAGGCCTAAATACTTAGGCTCAAAAGCAAGTTAATGGCTACAAAGGACATCTTAATATTTATGCAATTAAGAATCATTTCTCCTTCCCTTTTTTTATTATAGACTTTTATCTCAATTGATGGATTTTAAATCATTTCTCCTCTCTTTTCTTTATTAGATTATTAGATGCATGCTTGTATGAAAATTATTTACCTTTGATGAATTGCGCACATATACTTAGTAGGTTGCTTAATGGGCTCATTTCTCCTTCCATTTCTTTAGGGCTAATGTGTTTTTATTGTGTGAATTATTTATTTCTTCAATGTTTATATATCTCATGTGATGTTGCATATATAAACTGCTCATTCAATAAAAGTATATTCAATTTTCTTTTTTATTAAAACCTCTAGTTTAAGTGGAAGCTCATTGTGATGTGTAAGCGGATTGGGATGCCTAATACCTTTAAACCTATACTATACTGCATGAAAGAGATATTGCATGTTCACTTGTACCAAAAGTGCTCCATTGGATTACTTTGGGAAGCATATTGAGGTATCCTCATTCATAAGGACCATTAAATCTTAAGCCCGACTTCAGCCCATGTAATGGCCTAGTAATTTTTTAAGATGTCCATAATAATTTGCATGCATGATTCAAATTTATCTTGATATATAAGTCTTAAATGCACATGGTGACATTATATTCTCTATCATGCAGAAGTTGGAATTTTACAAGACTTATATAGCTTGTTCATTTTGGATCAACTTTATGTGTTCATTACATGAGAAAGAGCAAATATTTCAATGGACCAAATATTTTGCTAAAGCCTAATACCTAGGAAGATGTAAAGACTGTGTGGAAGGAAGAAGAGTAAAGGCCTGACCTAATGCATATATGTGCTTATAAATGAATGAATGAACGAATGGATAAATGACTTGATGAATTGCTTATTTTATTATTTGACTAAATCATGCATCATACACAAATCTAATTCATGGGTTTGTGTAACCATTTAGGATTATATTTCCAAAAATGTCTAAACCTGAGTCTCAGTCACTTGTTCCTTTAAAGAAAGAGAGGGAAGAAAAGTTAGTGAAAGGGATAACCTGCCACAAGATCCCTATAATAGAGGAAAAAGGGACTGATATAGAAGGTTATGATGCTGACACTGAAGACAACTTTGAAAGTCAAGAGTTAGAAGACTGAGATACAAAAGATTGGAATAAGGAGATAGACTATCTTACTAATTTTCCAGATGAGTATTTGGAAAACATGATAGAGGAAGAGGCTTATAAACCATAAGAAGAAACAACTATTGAAAGTCCTCTATTTGAACCTTATTACTATGAACATCTATTTACTAAGTTTGAAGAGTGAAAGAATGGAGTGTTAGCTTAGGCTAAAGCATTCAAAAGTGAATTGGTTAACCTTTATGATGTTCTATATACTGAGGCTATATCTAATGGCGACCTTGGAAAGAATAAGGGTGGGGAAGATCTAGAAGAAAAAGATCCAGAGGAAGATGAAAATTAGGTAATAAGCAAAATTAATTACATTGTTAAAGAGCAATAGTTCAAATTTTGAAATAAAACGAAAAAGCCATAATAAAACATTTTTGCAATAAAAATTTGGATGTCTATTCATCTTCTTTCTTTATCTTTGAACATCTAAACATGAGCCATTTGCAATAAAAATTTGGATGTTTATTCATCTTCTTCCTTTATCTTTGAACATCTAAGCATGAGCAAGTAAAACAAGTAGAAAAAGATCATTTCGTCTTCTTCTTCCCAAATCAATTAATGAAGTTATGAGTGACAAGGTCCTAGGAATTGGACAAATGGAAATATGAAACATTAGTTATGTCATGCATTCATACATTTCTACATCCGTAGCTAATATTTAGCTTTATATCTATAGAAAACACTGGGTAAGAAAAAGAAATAACAATGTTGCTCTAATTGGTATAGAGAAACATGAAGGTTAGGTAGGAAAGTCGAGGAAGGAAGTCTTGACTTAACTAAGATCTGCAAGAGATTAGATTGGACTCCATTGTCAGATAGAATCTCAAGGCCATTTCCTAGCCTGTCCATAAGATATAGCATTGTACAAAAGAGCTTATCTTTTGATCTCGAAGCCGAACCCAGTGAAGTAATTGCTAAGATAGCATATGAATGAAATAAGCAAGAGTAGGTCGAACGTGCCATTAAAAGGATACTGGATGTGGAAATTTAGGGACTACTATTGAGAATTGTTTACAAGAAGCATTGGAATAAGTCCTTCCATAACTAACCAATGTCAAGGATGCAACTCAAGAAGTGAGTAACAAAAAAAATGAAATTAAGGATCCAAATACTAACAAGGTGGTTGATATTGATGATGACTTAAACCGTGAAATAGGAAAGGCCCCAAAGACTAAAATTGTCTATAAGGGATATAAGAATTTGTCTAAGCAAGTTGAAAAGATGCAAACCATGCTTAAGAGCACTGGTGTGGATTGATTGTATGACATAGAGGAACCAAATATCAATGCATGAGAGGACCTCCCTCTAAGATCCCTGATATATAAAAGTTTGATGGCACTAGTAATCCAACGGTACATCTAAGGCAGTATGCCACTATTATGGGTGCCATTGGGATAATTAAGGCCAAATCACTAAGTTCTTTCTCTTGTCCTTGATTAGGGCTGTTGTCCACTGGTATTATAACTTGGATAGGAAAATGATGATGGATTAAAGGGATTTGGCTAAGTAGTTTTTTAAGCAATATTATTATAACTTGCGAATAGATGCTACTCTGTGTGATTTGGTAACTACCAGGAAAAAGTACAATAAAACTGTTGTCAAGTACTTGAATAGGTGGCGTAAAAAGTATGCTCAAATGAAAAATAGATTAGAAAGTGAACGATCATATCAAGATGTGTGTGAAGGGAACCTATGGTGAAATACATGAAAAGTTGTGCTACATACCTTTAGCCAGAGAAGTTGTATAAGGCTGGCATCCAAGTTAGGGATATGTTGAATGAAAAAAAAGAAGAAGAAGTATGGAGCTAGAAGAAATGAGAACAATCATAGTAATCAAGGAGGAAATAAATGGAGTGTCAAGTCAGCTGATGTAGGTGTTGTCCATCAATAAAGGAATTTCTCTAAGCTTAATAAACCTATGTCCAAAATCTTTGAAAAACTCCAAAAGAGAAGCCTTTGTGATCTTTAGATCCAAAACCTTTACCTTATCCTTTGCCACCTAATTTCAATCACAATGCCTATTGCCAATTTCATCAAACAATTGGGTATCATACGGACCAGTACATAAGGCTTAAGCATGAAATTCAAGACCTTAACAACAAAAAGAAAATACCTAACTGTAATACCCTAGGAGATCTTATCTTGAATGCATGATCTAGTTTTCAGTTTGTGGTTTGAAATCATTGAAATGATTGGAAATAATTTTTGAGACACAGATAGAATACAAATGAAATATTTTTCCGGAAATCGTCGGTGTTAATTACACTGCAGGAAAAATAGTAGTCCGGCTAATTTAAGAATTTTTTACCCAGACTTGGGGGGATGAAATTAGTTAATTTTAGGTGAATTATGGTAAAAAGAAAGAGTTGAAAAATATTTTGGAATACTGAAAATAAGAGTAATGGCAAAATTATAAATAAAGGCAAATTTAGGGGCAAATTTGGAAATTCACTGTCTGTGATCCAGAAATGATCCAAAATTATTTTTAAAGGATAGAACAACTTAAAATAAGGTATTTCACTCCCCACACTTGAGGTTGAATCTAAACAGAATAGACAGAATAAATTACAGAAAGTTTTGGGATCAAAAATGCAAATAAGAAAAATTTTGGGCCAAAAGTGCAATTAAACAAAGTTGTGGGACCCACCCATTCTAGAAATCAGCCAAGGTGGCTGGACATAATAGAGAAGATATGATATTTTTGATAAAAAAAATAATTAATTGATTTATTAATTAATTAAATAGGTGACAAATCACCAAAATTCTAGATAACTCTAATTTTTGTCTTCATTTTCATTTTAGTTTGGCTTTGTACATATAAGAAGAGAATAGAAATAGGAAATGGAAAAGGGGTAGCCGAACCATAGGGAAGAAAAACAACTAAAAATAAGTCTTCCAACCTTTCCAAAGAATCAACCAAAAATAGATAGGAAATTGAAAAAGGAAGAAGCTTTATAAAGAAAATATGATAGAAAAATTGTGTTCAAGCTTTGGTGGAGTAAAAGGAAGTGAGATTCAAGTATTTTAATTTGAGATATTATTTTTAAACTCATTCTTTTAATTGAATTTTTGTAATTTATGGTTTAATTAAGTAGGAAATTAATTCATTTAAGCTAAAAATGTAAAGAATGAGTTAGGGTTTATATAATTTCTGAAATCTGATTTGAGGCAGTAACTTGTGATTAATATTATGAAATTTTAATGACTAAATTTGAAGATAGTTAAAACATGAAAGTTCTAGATAAATATGTTAATTAGATGTCTATAAAATAAATTTTAAAAATTCGAAGTGAGGAAAGAGTTATTGAGTAAAAACTATGACTGTTCTGGAATTAGGGTTATGGAAAAATGCTACTATTTTTTATTGTATATAATGATAGATACAGAATTAGAAGAAGTATTCATATAAAAAGTGTTCATTTATGTCTTATATATAATACTGTAAAAGGGTTTTTCAATTGGATTTGTGATTTATGAGATATTAGGTCATGAGTATAATCTTCCCGGAATGACTATTTAACAGAACATAGGTTACAGAGTTATATTAATATAAAGACCTTAAATTCTGAAATAGAGAAAGTGTTAAACATAAAAGATGTTCATTTATATGTTATATAAATTAATGTAAAATATTTTTGTAATTGGATGATCACGAAATTAATTATAGGCATAGAAGCAGGGTATGTCTGGATAAAGATTTCAGGACAGTAGTTTAATTTTAGAAATTCACTAATAATTGTTCAGTGATTCAAACTAAAATTTTGATATGTTATAATTTTATGTGTTTATTTTAAACAGGAAAAGGAATTGCAGTAGTTGATTAAGTATTGATTGAGTTATTAGCAAAAGAACAGTCTTTGCCAGAATAAGAATTGTAGGCAAAATGTAGGCAGCAGGACTAGTTGTAAAGTTAAGTTTAAATTAACACCATAAATTGTGTAGTAATGAGTTTAATGTGAAACTTGGATATGTTAGAACCTTATATGTTAAGTTTAATTAGTAATAAGAATTGAAGTAATTGGATAATTGTAGAAAGAGATATGAGTAATGGAACATAGGCTGCCAGTAAAGAATTTTGCACAGAAAAACCCTAGTAACTTGGAAATTTGAGGAATTTTTTTTAATATAAGTATAAGTAATGTAATTTTATGTTAAATAGTATCTAAATGGAAATTAATTGGATATGTAGAGTCAAGAATGAATAAGAGACGTGATGGGTACCATAAGAGATAAGGCAAAGAATCAAGGATAAAGAAAAAGGAAAATGTACAAGTTATAAGCTAAAGTGAGTAATGTATACATCATTATATATACCTATATTTTGATTTGTTGACCCAATGAACATGATTCTTTCTTAGTTAAGCACCACTTTGCTATTGTTGATCATCCTTTGATCATTCTTATAATTGAAATCACCAAATCTATTGATTGTTATTGATATGGAAATGCTTATTGTATTTGATTGACTATGTATCTGAATTGCTCCTAAAAGTATACACACAAAATGTTTAGCCACATTCCATGATATTTAATGTTAATTGCTACCTTTGTATCAAGTAAAAAAAATGATACATGATTCATGAAATGTATTGACATTGATTAACAAGTAAACCCATTTGTATCGATCGAAAGCCAGTGTACTGTAATGTTCCTAATGAATACTTGATATGGTTATTGTTTTCCATGGACCTATTTTACATGTGGATTTGACAGAGCTGCCTCTCCGATAGGGTAGTGGGTACATACTGTCGGCAATGTGCACATTGTTTACTAATACCCTATCTAGGAAAGGACTTATCCTAGCCGTGAGGTCTGGCTCGCCTTAAGTAAATGATATGAGATAGATATGAGATTGACATAAGATTGATATGTGATTGACTGTGTGATTACACATAGTCTACATGTTTCATGGCCCTTTATCTGTCTTATGTACATGATACGAATATTATTTACCTATTCATTGATTCTAAGCTTATATCTTATTGCTTACCATTGATGGCCAGTCTTTTATCGATTTAATTGTTACCTGCTCCAAACTTCCAAAGACATTTGTGTGCAAATTAATTAACCTTTGACAAGCAAATTTGAAATGCTAATAACCATTCATTATATTTATTGATACTTGACTACCATTGGTATCTTTTATTATCATATGCTTACATCTTATATTTAATGATGTATACATACTCACTGAGTATTTTTATACTCACCAAATAGTGGTTTAGAATTTTTATAGGGATGATATAGAGGAAGATGATTCCAAGTCAATTCCTTTTCCGACTTGGAATGTCAAGTTCATCGAGATAGAATTTTATTCTCTAAAAGTCATAAATGTTAATTCATAGAGCTCCATAGTACCAAGTGTAATTAGGTGATTAAATACTATAATGATGTATGAATAGTAAAACAACTGATGTTTCAGTGGCATTTAAATTGTAATGTGTAATGCTTAATGATTGATAGAGACAGTGATACTGAAAATGTTAAAATAATATTTATATGTTTTAAAAGAGATTTAGAAGTGTCATATATGTCTATGAAACTGTGATGTTGAGGGTATAAGGATGATAAATTATTGGGAGTATAAAAATAATTTTAGTGCAGGTTGTGAAATTTTTGAGAGACCCGATTTTGGGTCGAGATTAAGGTTAAAATTACAAAGGAAACTCTGGCAAAATTTTTGCAAAAATTTATAAGTAATAAATGGGATTTAAGCATTGATGAATGAGTTAAGATTGATTAAATGATTGATAATGGATTGTTTATGGGTTCTACAGGTTTCTGGTTACATTAGGTCTACCCGTGCCCTAGGACCATCACAGCCCAAAAGTGGGTCGTGATACTAACCCATAAAAAGAAAAGCCCAGCACCAAGAATAATCATTTATCCAATCACAGAGTTGTACTCCCATCGAGTAATGTAAACATGATAGGGTCTAGTCTAACTACTGAGCAAGTCATGAATTCCTTTATTGATGAAGATACCTTCAATGACGGGTACTTTGGTGTGAGGCCTCCCCTGAGCACCGAGATGCTCAAATCAAAGGGGCAAATCCCACAGACTAAAGGTAGCTTTGGCCAAATTGTTTCTTTGATCTTTGTTTGAAAATTGATAGAGTCACCACTTTCATTTTTAAGGGAAAAAGAAAGAAAACCCAATTTGACACCAATTTATAGCTTAATGATAAAATCATTAAATCGTCGAACCAGGACTGAGTTCGGAGAATAGGTTTTTAGTTTACAATAACTCAAACTTTGGCTTTCCATTTAACAATTGACTTATGAAAATAAAGTTTAATGAATAGTTTATGAGAATGATATAAATAAGATGGATGGCAAATATACAATGCATGAATGACATATAAAAGAACATACAATATAACTTTTAAATTAAAAAAGTATATGAAAGAAGTTTATTACATAAAAAAGCCAATAATAGAGGATGTTAACTCTAGTCCTCTATGGAAATTCTAGGTTAACCAAATATTCCCCAAAACAACATTAAAACATATTAGATTAGGAAAAGGAGAGTTTTTGGTATTTTTGGATTTGAAGCTATTAAATAGTTTGCATACGTATCCTGTTGAATGGGAATCAAAACCCACGTAATTCTTCCTTCTTGTGAAGGAGGTTTGATTTTATTTTAAGAAAATATTAATTTTGCAGTTTTTTTAATTGATCTAAACCAATTAATTTAAGAGGTACGAATACAACACCTTGGTTTGAGAGTGACACCTTTTTCGAAGGGGTTGGGTCTTGCTTTGTGGACTTCTTAGAGCTTGCCCGGATTGGAGTTCTACTTTGAATTTGATAAAAGTCATGGGGAGATGCCTTTTTAGAGTTCTTTCGATCAAAGTTTCATTTTAGATTGCGGAGGATGCCTTCTTAGAGGTCACTCAGATTAGAGTTCTACTTTGAATTGCTGGGGATGTTTTCTTAGATTTCGCCCGGATCAGAGTTTCAAGTAGCACGATGGTGATGCCTTTAGATTGACTCAAAGAGATATTGCTCTATGTCTTCTATTCCTCCTACTAAAAAAGAGTTAGAGAAATCAGTTCGAAATCAAAGAGAAATGAACTGCTTATAATAAAGAAAGCTGAGTATTAGGGGAGAAATGAGAGCCAACTAAGGAAAATTTAACTTAGCTGTTTTGTAACTCAATGAGAGTTAGTGTACTTTAGAGTGAATTTGAGCCTTGTATTTATAAGGAAACATTTAAGGAAAATCCATACTGAAATTCAAAGTAGGATTCACAAACTGAAGTTTGGCGGCAGAGGAAACAAAGCTTGGCGGCATAAGGGCTTCCTTTTGTTTACAAAGGCTTGCTTGGGTTGTTTGTACCACTGGCGGCACCGCCAGCTAGGCTTGTCACTGCCGCCAAGGCCTATCTCAGGTGCCACCAGATTAGTCTTGATGCCTATCCGATCTAATTCGCTCGATTCGAAATGGTTTGACCTCCGAATGATGTTGATCAGCTTAGCAAGATCTGGTTTGTCTGTATTCAGAGTCTACTTTGATCTCCTGTCGATTACTAATTAGCCTAGCATGACCCGAGTCTGCTTGGGTTCAAAATCACATAGTCACAATTGTCCTCATCATGATTACTTTTCTTGAAAAGTAATCATGATGATAATGAACACATGCTACCATGATAAGATTGGGTAAAGATATCCTAAGACTATCCTAGGAAGGTACGAAGAGATGCTCCTAAGGCTGCCCCTAGAAAATTTGGAAAAGATCCTAAAATTATCCTTAGGATGATATGAAAAGATCTTAAGGCTACCATTGGATGGTTTGAAGAGTTCTTAAGGCTACTCTTAAGAAAGTTTGATGAGATCCTAAAGCTTTCCTTAGGATGGTTTAAAGAGCTCCTACGACTACCCTTAGGAAGGTTTGATAAGATCCTAAAGCTACCCTTATGATGGTCTAAAAAGATCCTAAAGCTTCCATTAGGATGGTTTGATAAGATCCTAAAGCTACCTTTAGGATGGTCTGAAAAAGATCTGAAAGCTACCTTTATGATGATCTGAAAATATCCTAAAGCTACCCTTATGATGGTTTGATAAGATCCTGAAACTACCTTTAGGATAGTCTGAAAAGATCCTAAACTACCCTTAGGATGGTCAGAAAAGATCTTAAAGCTACCCTTAAGATGGTTTGGTAAGATCCTAAAGTTATCTTTATGATGGTCTGAAAAGATCCTAAAGTTACACTTAGGATGGTCTGAAATTGAATTTTGAAGTGCCACGGTGTGCGTGGGCTTTGAAAAGGATTTTTATTTGAAAAATAATTTTTGATTTGCCACAATTTACGTGGGCTTCGAAAATGACTTTTGACTTGCAATAGTTTGCATGGGTTTTGAAAATGATTTTTGATTTGTCATGGCTTGCATGGGCTTTGAAAATGATTTTTTATTTGAAACATTATTTTTTGTTTGCCATAGTTTATGTGGGCTTCAAAAATGACTTTTGATTTGCTATGGTTTGCATGGGCTTTGGAAATGATTGTGATTTGCTACGGTTTGCATGGGCTTTAAATTTGACTTTTGATTTGAAAAATGATTTTGATTTGCCACGATTTCCATGGGCTTAAAAATTATTTTATTTTCCAAGATCTGTTTGAGTTTAAAATGATTTTGTTTTGCTAAGGGCTGCTTGGACTTAAAATGATTTTGTTTTGCTAAGGGTTGCTTAGGCTTAAAATGATTTTGTTTTGCCAAAAGTTACTTAGGCTTAAAATGATTTTGGATTTGCCAAGGCCTGCTTAGGTTTAAAATGATTTTCATTTGCCAAGGACTACTTGGGCTTAAAATGATTTTGGTTTTGCCAAGGGTTGCTTGGGTTTAAAATAATTTTGGGATGAGTTCGAAAAGTTGGAGATGAAATATGACTTAAGTCTGAGGAAATGATGCGTGGCTTAGGAAATTTTTCCAAAGTCTAAAGAAATGAAATGATGTAATTTAGGATGCCCTAAATTTGGAAAAAGTTTGATGAGATACAATGTCCTAACTCTATGTTAGGCTGTTATAGAAGTGAAAACCTAAGCTATTTTAGGACAATCATTTTTTTAAAAAAAAAAAAAAGCAAACCTAACTCCATTCTAGGTTAAATATGCAATTACCCTTAGAGGGTTTGATAAGTTTTGACTGACATAAATTGAGATTCCGAGTCTTTTATATGCATGCATATTTTGACAAATTTAATACCTTGAACTAGTGAAAGGTTGATTTGCATTGTAAGATGACAATTTATGAGAAATATTAGATTAATGATTGAAGTTTTAGTAGGATGCCCCACTTTTCAAAGGGAGGTGATTTGGGGAAAGGGGTGACTTGATCACTTTGATTGTCTTTAAGGGTGAGATTAAGGGTGTGATCTTGGATCAAAGATTGGATTAGGTTTGTTTTGATCTTAGATCAAAAGATGAGATTTGGTTGATCTTATATCATAGGTTTATATTTGGTTTGATCTTGGATCCAAAGTTAAGTTTAGGGCCTGATCTTGGGGAATGATGGCCCATTTTTGGGGAATGATGACTTAGATCACTTTGGTAGTCATAGAGGTTTGAGGAGTTGGTAATTTATTTGGTATTTGTTTGTCTACTTATTGGGCAGTGATAATGAAAATGTAAGGTTTTGGCAATGGTTGAATCCATATTCAGTTTGGGCCAAGTATGTTGATTGAGGATGATGCCATGCTCAGTTTTGTTTTAAAGGTTAACTTAGAAGGCTGAGGTCGGATATTGTCTAAGGATTATATTTGGGAAGCTATAGTCAGGTTTGGCTTTAAGGTTGACTAGTCCTATCAGATTAGCTGAGGTCAGCTATGGTAGGGCTAATGGTTAGGTTTTTCATGGAGTTTGGTTGATCTTGTCAGATTATGTTGAGGTAAGGCCATAGTCAGATGGGGCTTGAGATATTTTTTTTAGATCAGACATGGCCTTGCACAACTTGGACAGTTGTTGTAAAACTGAGAGGTTTTTTTGTCACAATGAAGTTTGGCTACGTAATGGTGTACTTGATGGGCATGAGATTGACCGCCTTCTATCATGGTACTTATTTTCTGAGGCGAATGGGTCATTCTCAGGGTATTCCACTAGATAGAGTTATTTTTCATACATAACAGATCACTATTATAGTAGCTCAGACCATAATGAATGGCTGAAGGAGACCCATGCGCTTTGTCAGACCAATTGGTTTATCAGATAAGCTGGAGGGTTATGATACTTGGTTTATCACTTTAATTTGGCCTATTTGAGAAGGATAGACGATCCACCTTGTTAAAAGAGCTAGAGGTAGGGATAGAGACAGATGACAGAGCTGTGACTGCTACAAAGACATCATCTGGTGGAGTGATAGAGATGATGGAGACAGATAAGGAGACTGTTAACCTTGGAGATGATGACTGCAGATAAAGCTTGTGATAAAGCACTTAAAAAGAGACCAGTTGATGATGACTCAGATGATGACAAGGATATCTATCCTAGGAGGAGTAGGACTTGTAGTTAGGATTTTTGCTTTTTGCTTTGCTTTTGTCTACCTAGGATTAAATATGATTTTTATTTTGATTTGGATTTTTTTATATTTGGTTTGGATTTTTTTTATATTTGATTTGGATTTTATGATTTGAATAAAACTAGATGGGAGTTGATTTTTGATTTATAACACTGACTTTTTGAATGGAATGAAGGAGAGAGAAATTTGGCTCACATGACTAGTAATGAGACAAGACAAGAATCCATGATAAAAGGGATAACGACTTATGACCTCATCAGATATGATAATCAAAATAAGACATTTATTTTCTTCTTCTTCTTTTTCTTTTTCTTTCCTTTTTTATTGCTCTAATTTTTGCCAGAGCCCCCTTTCAATTTTTCGACTCGCCGAGCTACTATAATTTTTGCCTAAACCACCTTATCAGGTTTTCAAATTAACGAGTGAGAGTCAATTAGTTATGGCACATAAAATGATAATTTTATTATGCTTTGGACCGTACCCAAAATGGGTTGTCTACATATCTCCCTAACACTTTTTATAATTAATCTTTTTCTTTTGGGAGAATCAGGTCCACATAGTTTTGTTTACATTACTCACTAACTAAGGAAATAGAGAGTTGCCCTAGTTGGAGTGAGAATGGAGGTCTGATATAATGCATATAGGAGATGTTCTCGCCAATTCCTGCGGTCAATAATCATCTTTTACAGAATGGTCTTGAGAGTCTTGTTTGCTAATTGAACTGCCCCTGTTTGTTTGGTAAAGTGAAGACCTGTAGTGCTTGATCTTTTCCTCTTGAAATAGATTAACTACTTCATTTTAGAAAGCGTGAGCCATCCATACTCATCTTTACCTCCCTATGATTGGATCAATGAACTTACTCTTTAGAAGCTTGGCTATTTCTTCCTCTCAATCTCTGCTTAACAGGCTTTACATGCTCTTAAGTTGAAATCTTGTGAACTGCAATGTTTTGATCAATTTTTGTTATATCCTTAAGTTCCTATGCAAAGTATTTTTTGAATTCTAAAATCTCTTGGGACAATGAGCCATGATATGAAGATGCAATATTTGTGAGTTTTAGATCATCTTCTGCGCCAAAATTAATTGATTCTTTATTTTCTTTATTTGTTTCATTTTTTTTATTGTCTCATTTTGATTGGATGCAAGAAATGGAAAGTCTGACAAAGAAAAAATAAGAGGAAAAGGCAAGCATTTTATTATAATCAAAAGCCCCATCATTATGGGTTACATTCAAAGTTAAAAGAAAGACCAAAAAAGCCTTTTACAGACTCAGAACTAAAAAGGAAAAAACATCGACTCAAATGACTCTGACTTGGATGACTTGGACTCAAGTTCATACTCGGATGACTTTGACTCCAGCTCGGTTTCATCAAGGCAGTCTATCTTGCATAGTATAAATTGGTGATAGGGAAAGAGTTATTGTAGAAAAGTTTTATAAGGTTTGCTTCTACTGTTGGGACAATTCGAATATTAGTGGGGATGTTGGATTCTGACTGGGCAGAGGAAAGGATGTTCCCATCTTCAATGAAGTCTTGGATTTTGTGCCTTAGGTTTTTACACATATTAGTTTTATGCTCATGGCCTCCAGCTTTTGGGTTTGGAGGTGGTATTAGTTCTAAAGTTGTGACCAGCTTGGCTTCCAATGCTTTCTTGTAGATCAAGCTTAAAGGCTTATCTAAATCAACAAATTTCCTTCTCTCCAATTTAAATATAGCTACTCCCTTGCTTATCTATGTAACACCTTAAGAAGTAGAATTGTCATTTTGTTTACCCCTTTTCTTTACTAGGCGATTTTGCTCAAGCAAAATGGTGTTGCGCCTTTCAGACTTTGCCATTAGTGTATGGGTAAGAATTTTGCTTCCCTGAAAAGCATTCAATGAAACAAAAGGGTTATTGTTTTTGTTTGTTGACGAGCTTGATTGAATGGGGTTGGCTCGATTTTGATTCATCTCCTCCCTTACCTCATTAATGATGGTATGATGTTGGAAGTTTAAGGTATTGGCCATATAGTCTATTGCATTTAGAAAGCTAGCTTGTTAGGAGATTATGGTTTTATTGAAGCTCATCTATTGAGTGATCAATACTTTGTCAAAGTAGGCTTGTTAAGCATCTAAGGTACACTTATAGACAGCTTGAAAATTTTCTTCCCGTTTCTTGAAAAGAGTAGTGAAAAGTGTGGTCATGATCTCGGGATCAGTTTCTTCAGTCATAGGTACCTTGCATGAAAGGAAAGTGAAAAGGCCAGTTTATGAGTTATTGGAACAATTGTGCAGGTATGTTATGCACAATAACAGGTAGGTTGTATTACAGACAAGTGAATGACTTTCGAGAAAAAGAAAGGATTCCTCTTAGTTAGGTGTGTAGAACTCATAATGTGATAGGTCAAATCCATAGGTCGATTTAGGTATGGGTTCAACATAGTTTTTGGTAAGACAGTGGGTCAGTTTCACTATTTTGGTAAATGGGACAATGGGTTGGTTTAACTGGTATGGGTAAATGGGATTGTGGTTGGTTTGATTGGTAAGGGTAAATAGGACAGTGGGTCGATTCACTACTTGAGGACAAGGTAACGGCTTAGTGTAATACCTGTTAATTTTTTTTTATGCCTATTTGTTGAGATGGTTGTGAATAGAATCTATGTTTGGTAAGGATATTGTAAGTCAGTTTTTATGATCTTAAAGGAATAATTTGGAAAAGTGTAAAACATAAAAGTTGTAGATCTATATCTTATCTTTAAGTTTGTATATCAGTTTTGTAAGATTTTTGTGTGTGAGGAGATATACTTCCTCGACGAGAACTTGTCTAGTTCGCTATTTCCTATAGGAAGTCTGAGATTGTTTGTTTATTTTGAGAATATTATAGGCTAAATAAGTCAAAAGTGTAAATATAAAAAATATTCTTTTATATATTATACAGATGCTTGTAAAATTTAAAGGAGATTGGAGAATTGAATCTCAAAAGAGATCTAATTTAATCATACCTACTCGGATAGTAATTGGAGAGTAAAGTCAGGGTAAAATTTAAAAATTCACCATAAATTGTGTAGGTCTCCTTTTAATTTGAATTCTGGATATGTTGTACCTCTAAGTGTCTATTTTAAGTGACAAAAAAAATTGAGGAGTTTGGATATCTGTAGCTCATTTGCGAGCTGGTTTAGTACGAGTTGGCGAGGAAGATTTTCCAGCTCGGCAGAAACAGGTAGTGCGAGTTGGCTTCTCGATTTTGAGGTGGATAGATGCTGATCTAGCTGGAGAGGTAAACATGAAAGTTGTAGCCCTATGTATCTAGTTTAATTGGAAAAAGAATCGGGACATATGGACTTCTCTAGCTCACTCGCGAGCTATTTTGGTACGAGCTGGCGAGGCAGGATTCCAGCTCGCCAAAATGGAAAATACAGTGAAGCAGGTCCAACTTTGAAAATTCACCATAAATCGAGCTGGATTAGTGAGAGCTGCCGAAGTAAAATTTGGCAAGGTAGAATTTGGCGAAGTGGGATTGGCAAAGTGGAATTTGCCGAAGTGGGATTGACGAAGTGGAATTTGGCGAAATGGGATTGCCAAAAAGGAAGTTGGCAAAGTGGAATTAGCGAAATGGGATTGCCAAAGAGGAAGTTGGCGAAGTGGAATTTGGAGAAGTGGAATTAGCGAAGTGGAATTTGCCGAAATGGGATTGGCGAAGTGGAATTTGGCGAAATGGGATTGCAGAAAAGGAAGTTGGCGAAGTGAAATTTGGCAAAGTGGGATTGCCAAAGAGGAAATTGGCGAAGTGAAATTTGGCAAAGTGGGATTGGCGAAGTGGAATTTGCCGAAGTGGAATTTGCCGAAGTGAAGATTTGGCGAAGTGAAAATTGTCGAAGTGGAATTTGGCAAAGTGGGATTGACGAAGTGAAATTTGGCAAAATGGAATTAGTGAAGTGGAAAGTGGAAAAGTGAGAAATTAGTAAGGCAATAGCTTATTTAAAAGAGAAGCAGTAGCCTTTTTTTTTTTACGATAACTTCTTTTCTTTTCTTTCTTTCTTCTTCATTTCTTCTCCAATCTCTCTCCAATCTGTTCTATTTATTTTCTAATGCATTAATACTCAGAATCAATGCATTAAATCACTAAATTAACTCATTCAAAGGTTTCAATCATCATTTTCAAGTCAAGATTCTTCAAGAACTCATTTTTGAAAAAATAAAGTGATTTTCTCCAAACTTCAATTTCTTTTTAGATTAAGATTTTTGGTGGTTAGAATAGTTATTTATGAGTTATATAGAACCAATTATGAGCATTTAAGGCTATTAATTATGATTAATATGGAAGATACCAGAATTTATAAATTTTGATGAATAGTGACGTGAATAATAATTATGTTCTTATTTTTTAAATTTTCTTTAAGAGATGAATTAAATTGATATTAGGAAACAATAATAGAGACTATGAGATATTTAAAATTATAAGGAACCATATTATATATTATTAATTGAGAAAACCCTAATTTATAGAATTTGGGGATTTTGATTAGGCTTGGACAATTCAAGGAATTGATGACGATTTTCATTTAATCAAGTATTGAGCTTAATTATGGAAAGTTTTGCTGAGAGGTAAGTTATGAATTACATAAATGTATATTTTCTCCGTATAAGATGAATTGTTAAATATTCATATATGTTATTTATGATATGAAATCTTTATTGGATAACCTCCTTCATGTAATCACTTAATATATATATATAAGAATGACTTAGTTATTTTTCTTGGACCAAGATCATGAATAAGCCTTTGATACGAATGTTAAATGGCCTCTTGACCAAATTTGAATTTTTTAGAATACCTTATTGTAACACCTCAACTTAGCCTGAACCAAATCCATATAGAGATCTTCGGGGGGAGATTTTTAATTTCTTTATATTGTTATGTTTATATATATTTATGCATGAAATTGGTATTTATGCATGTTATTTGAATTAGTTCTAGGCATAGAAATGGTTTA